>JACXVO010016865.1:20244-30886 GCA_015501135.1 Hapalochlaena maculosa
TATCAACCACACCTAAACTTCCACCTTGACAGACGATTGGGTCCATTACCTGAGCGCCGTCTGGAGTGATTGTACCGGCACAAGGCTTCTTCCAGTTTCTATCAAATCCACTCACAAGGCTTTGGTCAACCCAAGGCTATTGTAGAAGATACTTGCTCAAGGTACCACACAATGGGACTGAACCCAGAACCATATGGTTGGTAAGCAAGCTACTTATCACACGCCCACTTCTGCGCCTATCATGATATTATTCCTTGCCATCCCTTCTTCTGTTTCCAGGTTTATCATTTATAGCCCATTAACCGTACACTCCCACTGCTGTGTTACTCATTAGTTACTAAGAAATCAGTTCACAGAATTTGTGGTCAGATTGTCTCCACCAGATTGAATCAAATGTTGTCTGTACTATAATTTTTTTGTTTTTTCTCTTCTTACAAGCAAAGCATCTCCTAGTGCTGGTATCATGTCGTAAAATGTGTGTGCATGAAAGGCGGCAAGCTGGCAGAAGCGATATTTCGTCTGTCGCTATTCTGAGTTCAAATTCTGGCATGGTTGACATAGCCTTTCATCCTTTCGGGGTCGATAAATTAAGGACCGGTCTGGCCAAATCGTCTGTCCTTGTTTGTCCCCTCTATGTTAACCCCTGGTGGGCAATAAAGAAATAAGAATGTGAGTGAGATACTTCAGATATAATGAATTTAGATTTTAATGGTTGTATGATTAATAATTTTGTTTTGCAGCCATGTGGTTTTGGGTTCAGTTCCATGCCACAACACTTACGGCAAATGCCTTTTACTATGGAGCATCAGGGAAACAAATATTTCGGGAGTGGAGTAACTGGTCAATTTAAATTATATGCAAGTCTAATGCCATCATCACCATTGCTTAATATCCATTTTCCATGCTGGCATGGGTTGGAGGTTTTGACAGGAGCCGGTCAGCTAGAATGCTATCCAGACTCCTGTTATCTGCTGTGGTATGGTTTCTATGGCTGGATGTGTAGCAGTGTCAAAAGATTTGTTGAAAAGTTCCTTGGTCGAAATATAGCAGATACAAAAGATGAATTTGAAAGGGCACATGATATAGTTAATGTTTACCCTAGAGACGTCTTGGATACAGCTTTTTGTTCTGAAAATTGTAATTCAAGACGTTTCTGGAAGCTTTTAGGAACTTCATCGTTAGCTATACAAATCCTGCTTTTCGAATACTTTTTCAGTGATTTGGGATATCAACTAGACTCCTTGTCATGAATTTCTGTTTGAAATATAGCTGTTTGAAATATTATATTGTCCACTTGGAACTGTATCGCTGAGGCTTGACCAAGGCTTGTTGTGTTTTTTTAATTTTACAAAGAATGTATTGTGAAAATGATGTGGCGGCTTCACGAAAGGATGGTGCTACTGCTGGACTGAACAGAAGCGAGGATGTCGTGTCTTGTGATGGTGTAAGATATGACGCCGAGGAAGTTCCTGTGGATTGCAGATATGAGGAAATTTCAGAGGTCGAGGAAATAGAAATAATGGCAAGAAACGTTGAGAAAATTATTGGGGCGGACTCAGACAATGAGGTACCCCTAAAAAAGATGACAAAAGAAGCAGACCTAAAAAATTCTATGACCTATACAGAAAAACAGACAGCAAATAATAGTGGAGATAGACAACCCCCAAAATCGTTTGCGCAAGCAACGACAGAAAAAGAAATAAAGGTGGAAATGGAGAGCCTGCGTGAATTGCAGGAGGATGTGGACATTAATGGAAGTATGGCAATAATAAAATCTGTAGAAGAGGAAATGGAGGAAGAACGGTGGAAAACAATAATTTACTGAACACTAAGCAAAAAGACTCCCAAAATAGAAAGGATTCAGGTTGAGCCAGATGCCCTGCCAGAGATCCCAAAGTCTCTGGCAATTGGGGATGAAAAGATAATGGTTTTTGTTGAGGGGTGCAGGTCTCGGTGTTTCGGCTGCAGTGAGTTGGGCCATATAAGACGAGGCTGCAGCAAAGAAATTGAAGCAACAAAAAAACTGGAAAATAAAAATGAGAAAGAAAAAGAAAATGAAAAAGAAAATATAAAAGGCAAGGAAAAACAAAATGTAACAGAGAATGAGATGAGAGGAGAAAAAGACAAAAAAAAAACCAACATCAAGAGCACAGAAGAGAAAAGCGGAGTCTGTACCAGGAGGAAGAAAAGAAAAGAGAGTAAAGAAAGAAAGATGGAAGCTGGTGGCAGTGAATACTGGAGACAGCGAAGTGCTCCGGTATATAAAAAAAAACAACTGGACGCTCATGAAAAAGAAACTGTTAATAAATTTATGAATTATAAATTCTTTTCGATGACATATAAAACTTATAAAAAGTTCGCAAACAATTTACGGAAGTTGGCAAGTCATCCCAGGATGGCATATAATGATTCAATGTTCGAGGATTTACTGGCTCTGGTACGATAGCTGGAAGAGGAGAAAAGGAAAGGGAAGGATTCCCCTCCCCTTCACGAATAAAGGTAAGTCATGGCTGTTTACTTCGGTTGTTTGAATGTATGGGGCTTGGGGTCAAGCTGGAAGCAAGGACGTTTCCTAAACGATCTCCAGTCCCGGTGCGTGGATATTATTGTGGTTACGGAAACCCGACTGAGTGGGCCAAGAGATCTACTCTCAATGTTGGCCGGTTACGAGAAATACGTGTCTCCAGGCCAGCCAACCAGAAGGAGTGGGGTGTTGATACTTCTAAAGATGAATAGAGTTTCCAAGAAAAAGTTGATATTTTGTGATCCAGTGGCAAAACTTTCAGGCTTGTTGCGGTTTATGTACCCTCTATGGAGAGGGGGGAGGACTGAATATTATCTGGACCTGGAGAAGCACCCGGTCACGTCACATCCACTAGTGATATTAGGCGACTTTAACACAATTTGCGATGCGCAAGTAGATTGTGTTGGCTCGAATCCTGATAGGACAGCAAATTGTGGCTTCCAGGATCTACTGAGTCGTTTTCAGATGGTAGATCCATACAGAGAGGAATACCCAAATGCTCCAGTGTGGACCTGTTCAAATAGCGATGGGCCTTCCAGATCTTACATAGATAGAATCCTAGTTAGTTGGACTGATAGGCATATGATTAAGTGTCCACGATTCCACTTCATCAGCTACAGTGACCACAAAATGGTCACGAGTGAGCTGGTGTTAGATGAGATGTGTAAACAGGGATCCGGTTATTGTAAACTCAATAAGTCCCTTTAGGCGAATGTGGAGTACAAAAACCGGATTAGGACGCTAATACAGAGGGCGTTGACAGGTGCCATCATCAATAACGGATGGTGCTACACCCTAAAAAGGGCCATAAAGTATGAGTCGATTAGGACTAGCTTCTAAAAGGAAGAAACTAGAGGGGCTAGTTAAGGAATTAGGAGGCGCCATGAGAACTGACAATGGGGCTGAGGCGAGGTTGAAGAGAATGGAAATAGACTATTATCTCAAAACCCAACAAGCCGGTGCTATTGTCAGAGCTAGAATGTGCACAATGAATAGCGAAGGAATCAAGGCGGCTGGATGGGCCCGAGCGGTGGAAGTGAGGACAGGTAATGCGTCAACCATAAGGTCCTTAGTGAACTAACAGGGTGATTTGGAAATGTATGTGGCCTTTCAAGAGCACTTTGAACGACTGTCTGGACAGGACGATGAGCTGGAGGTCTGGGCAGACCTTCTTTACAGTTTGCCATGACTTTCCAATCAAGACTCCGAGGCTTGCGAGGGGCCGATAACTTTGCTGGAGATCGAGCACGCACTCAAGGACTGTGGTGCAGGTAAGTCACCGGGAATTGATGGTCTGCCCTACGAGCTTTATAGGTCTATGCCAGACTTGTTCGGAAACATAATGGTCATGGTATGCACCAATTGGCAGCAGAATGGGTATATTCCCAGATCTGTTCGCAGAGGTGTGGTGATGCTGATCAAGAAGGACCCAAACAAGGGAGATGCTCTAGACAATTTAGGCCAATCATGCTGTTAAACCCAGAGGTGAAAATTTTGGCCAAAGTGTTAGAAAACAGGTTGGCGTGGAACATGGATGGTATATTTGGGGAGGTGCAAACATGTGCCACTCCTGGCAGAACCATCCAAGACAATCTCCATCTCTTAAGCTACACTGTTGAGGGATATAGTCAGAAATCTGGCAAGGGTGTGGCTCTGGTCCAATTAGACCAGTCTAAAGCTTTTGATAGGGTTGACTATGGATACTTGATGACTGTGCTCACACAGTTCAGACTGCATATCAGATTCCTGGGTTGGATCATACGATTGTATGATAACATGGATTCAGTAGTTCGAGTGAATGGCTTCCTTTCGAGACCGTTCAATATCAGTTGCTCGATACACCAAGGTTGTCCTCTCTCTCCTCTTCTTTATATGATGGCCTTAGAGCCTTTACTGAGAAGATTGAGCAACATCCCAAGAGGACCAGATGAGAGGGGATCGATTTCAACTTATGCGGACTATGTCACTGTAAAAGTAACCACGATGGACACCCTATGTAAAGTAGGCAAGGCCATCGAAGTGTACGAGAAGGTGACAGGAGCAAAAATTAACTGGGATAAATTGGTCAGCTTGCGACTAGGCACCTGGAAGAGCAAGTCGATGCCTTCAAATAGCGTCGTCAGACATTGGACGGAGGGACCGGTTAAGATGCTAGGGGCCTGGTTTGGACCAGATCTCCAAATAGAGAAGAACTGGACAGAGGTGATAAGTAGGATGGCTGGTCTAGTTTGGACTTGGTCTGAGCGATGGCTGTCCCTGAAAGGAAGGGCAGAGGTCCTCAATGTGTTTATTGCATTGGTAATCACCTACTGCCTGGCTGTGGTATCCAGTCCAAATAGTTGGTTGATAGAGTTGGAGAGGCTTCTCTTTCACTTCTTGTGGAAGGGAGCTAAACCACTTGCTGAGATGCTCTATTTGCTGTCAAAGACCTTCACAGGGTGGGCTAAGGATGCCTTAGCTGACGATGTGCAGGTATACGCTAAGGTTGAGACATCTCTGGCTTTTCAATAAATGGTGAACAGGTGTGGTCACCGCTGGCCAAACTGGTGTTCCCCCGCTTCACTAGCTTTGGTGGACAGCAACATGAGGCCTTTCGCGGAGCAGGGCGAAGCAGGTTGTCCAATGAGTGCCACAGTGCACTAGTTCAGTTTCAACGCTCAGGCAATGCCAGTGGTCAAGGTTCCATCGCTGCATTCTATAGAGGGCTGATAGAGAACAGATGTGACGATGTTCTGGGTGTAATCTTAGGTCTCGAATATTTTCAGCTTGAGAGCCTATTTCTAAGGACTTTTGGGTTGAGAACTATGGATAACCTCCAGAAGTCTCTCCCCTGGCAGTGCTACAGAGGTGCTTTGCCAGTTCGGGATAAGCTCGCAAGATTCGGAGGTCAAGGAACAGCGACCTGCTCAAGATGCATGCAGGAGCGGGAAACCGTTCAGTATGCGATTGTGCAGTGGTCGGGGTTAGTCGACATGTGGGCTTATGCCGAACAACTGTCAGGTTTAGGAAGAGTACAGCTATCTGCTGAGTCAATTATAAAAATTGACCCACCTAGTTTGTTTTCAAACGAAGGTAAGAATTGTTTTCTCTCAGTAGTCACAGTGGCGAAACAGGCAGTGTGGAAGACCAGGGTAAAAGGGATAATGACAAGTAAATTCATCTTGAGCCAAGCATTAGTGAAGTTTTTTGCTTTTCATTTGAAAGGCAAAATACGGCTTGAGAGAAAGTGCCTGTCAGAGAGATTGTTCAAAAACAGATGGATGATTGAAGCAAGAATGTTAGGAGTGGATGGAACTGGGTGAATAGTTCTGACCTTTCCTCCTCCGGTCTAAGTGGCACATGGATCTGTGGGGTGAGAACTTATATACCACTTCATAGTGTGAATATGTAATTTGTGTTAGTTATATTGTCTTGTAATGTGCTTTAGTAAATTTGTCTTTGTAAAACTCATTCACTTCATACGAAACTGTAAATATTTTGTAATATTCGTCCGATTTCATTGTAAAAACCCCATGTTTGTAATGTCCCTCTTTGTTTAGCCCCCGTGTGGGTAATAAAGAAATCTCTTTGTCACTCATTTCAACGAATAGCCTATAGCAAGAAAATATTTATTATGATATTTTCACAAAATTATGACATTTTCAAAACGACCTTCTGTAATTTCGCATATAACTAAGGGCGAAGAATTAAATAATCAAATTTCATCTACTCTCTGGTAACTTTATTAAATAATGTAAACGCTGGAATTAAAACAAATCTAAATCTTTTCACTCTGCAAAAGTTAATATAATGTAGGAATAAATAATGTAACTTTAATATGTATCTTACTGTTCCCTTCTTTTAATGTCCTATCTAATTAACTTTTTCACTCCGCAATGTTATTATATAAATTAGCAAATAAAATGTAGTGTAAAAATTTATCTCGCAGTAGTTGTTGGGTTGTTGTATGACAATCCATGTAAACACATCACCGACTCATACTTGTACTGTTGGGTACAACAAGGAATCCATATCAAGATATGTGGTAGATAAAAAGAAAACAACTACCGACAAATTGGTGACACCGACAGATGCCCTTCCTAATGCCAACCAATTTACAGAGTGTGCTGGATGCTTTTTATATGGCACTGGTATGGGGCATTTCCTCTGGCAGTGGCATGAGTGCATTTTATATGGAACCAGCATCTATCAGGCAAAGATCTCTCGGTTCAGAGTGGGAGTGGTGGCATTGCCATAAAGAACCCAACTGGGTATATGGATGACTACAATTCTACTTAGTTTGATGCGTTTTCTCAAGTACAGAAAATAACCATATTTGTGTATGTATGTGTTTGCATGTGTGTGTGTGAGTGTGAAGGCGCATGACTCAGTGGTTAGAGCATCGAGTTTACGATCGTGAGGTTGTGAGTTCGATTCCTGGACTGGGCTGCATGTTGTGTTCTTGAGCAAAACACTTTATTTCACATTGTTCCAGTTCACTCGGCTGTAGAAATGAGTTGCGACATCACTGGTGCCAAGCTGTACTGGCCTTTGCCTTTCCTTTGGATAACATTGATGGCATGAAGGGAACATATCTGTGGAATGCTCAACCACTTGCATGCTAATTTCACAAGCAAGCTATTCTATTGACTGTATCAGCTGGGACCCTCATCATTGTAACCAACGGAGTGTGTGTGTGTGTGTGTGTGTGTATACACACATGAATGTTGATATTACATGGCTTTAGCTGTCATTGTCTAACTGAAATATGATTAAATTTCTTGATGTTATGATTCTGTGCTTTTGATGACCAGTGGAATAAAAAAAATTCTTATCTGGAAACCAGGTAAAGGTTGGCAACAAGAAGGGCATTCAACCTGTAGAATTCTGCTTCAACTAAATAGCTCTCCCACCCATTCTAGCAAAGTAAAAAAAAAAAATCAACATTATAACCCTTTAGCATTTAAACAAGTTGTAATGAGTTCTACTCATTTTATACTGAAATTGGTCAGGTCTGGTCTTTTCATACTTGGCCCATAATGTCCTAAAAATAAACTATCACATCAAAATCTCAAAGCTACAAGGCAAATGCAGAATGAATTCAAAACAAAATGTGAATAAACATTTTGTTATATTTAACAGAGTGATCTGAATGCTAAAGGAATCAATTGAGAATTAATAGCCTGTTTTGCACGTGTGTATTGATGCTGGCCTTGGGTTACCTCTAACATTTATATATTTCGTTATTACCCACAAGGGGTTAAATAGAGGGGACAAACAAACATATTAAGTTAATTAGATCGAACATTTATAGGCATAGCTGTGTGGTTGAGAAGCAGGTTTCTCAACATGTGGTCTCAGGTTCTGTCCTACTAAGCAGCATTTTAGGCAAGTGTCTTCTACTATAGACCCAGGCCAAAGCCTTGAGTGGAGTTGGATTTAGTAGACAGAAACTGAAAAAAAAACCCAGCCTGTCATGTAAATGAGCCTTGTCACCTGTCAACCAACCAACCACACACACACACACATGATGTAGTTGATTTCCAGTCCTCTGTGGAAAAGCATGGTTGATCATGGGGAAATTATTTCCTTGGTTAGAAACAAGTGAAGGTTGGCAATAGTTAGAAAACCTGTCTCAATAAATTCCATCTGAGCCATGGAAGCATGGGAAAAAAATGGACATGAAATGATAATGAAGATACATGATAAATATTACAGTTTGTAACAGAACTGCTTTGATACAGAGACACTATAAAAAGAATTTGTAAAAGTGTATCGGCAGATACGTAAGGCACCGAAGGAGATACTTACTGTCCAGGTAATACTTTCTTGTTGTGCATGCTAATTGTTCAGCTGTATATTGGTTATGACTATACAGTCCTTATTTATGTTTTTTGCTGGATTTGACTGTGATAGTTTTTAGAGAATTCATTGTGCAATTATAGTCAGACATTTTTTTCTTTGTTCATTGAACTTAATTCTACATAAAATCAGTAAGAATACAAAGAAGAACTCTAGCAAAAAAATTCTCTTTGAGAGTCCTCAACAAAAAGGGAGTTGTTTCCCTTTATTTCAATGCAAAATGTGATCTAGTTACATTCTCAAAAACTATCTCACACTTTTCACCAACATTGGGCAGAGGAAAAAGGATGGCGCCTTCAGCGTCTGAAAATTGGCATACTATGTTGAATCCTATAGCTTTCAGCTTATTCTGTCAAATGTAATGCACATTTATTCAATGTTTTGAATTAATCATGGCTTATTTCATAGCTTTGAGGGTTCCATTATGGGATAGTTTACTTTTGGTATGATATTGTAGGGTAGTTGTGATAGGCTGAATTCAGTCAGCTTGAAAATGAAATAACCAGAACATTTTGGCCATTTTAAATGCTAAAGGGCTAAAAAAAAATCAGAAACAGAAAATGAAGAAAATGGACATACACACAGGCACTGAATTAAATATTTATTTCATAATTTATAAATCGTCAACAAATTTTTATTTTTACATCCATTATTTTACTGTACACAATACAGACAGGGAAGAATTGTGGAGGTGTTAACTGCTGAGCTAAGAAAAAATTAACAAAATAATAGTAATAATATATAAATAATCAAATTTAAAAACAAAATAAACATAAACAAAAACAAAGAAGCAACATGTCGGTTGCAGCCACATATATCACTCTCATGTCATTTGATTATTTATTCTGGTGAAGTAAAAACTGTTCCAGGTTCAATTCATAGCAACATTTATATAAAATTTCAAAGAATTAACCAGTTGCAATGTACAAGATAATTACAATGCTCATTGAATTAAATAATTAACAATCCCGTTGCCCTCCCTTCCCACCAACAACCAATTGTTATTACCAAATTACTTGGAAAATAAAATTTAAAAAAAAAGAAAAGAAATTCTTTCACAAGATTTTAGTCCAATTCAAAAAAAGTTTGAATGTAGATATATCTCTTTCTTTTTTTTTTCTGACCCCCTTAATAGATTTGTTATAATTAATACCTTTGTAAATTGTTCTAGCATTTTAATTATAGAAGACCAAGAAATATTTCCTTCTTAGGCATAAGGCTGATTTTGTAATGAGAGGAGATATAGCTAACCAAATAGACTGAAGTACAATGCTGAGTGTTTATTTTGCTGAACTCAGAAAAATAATAAAAGTCAAAGATTGACCCTGGTAAGGTTTGAACTCAGAAAATAAAGCGATAAAATTAAATATAGTATTTGTCTTCTCTTTTCTTAAACATTTCTATCAACATGAGCAAAAATATTTCGATAATGCTAAAAGTACTGTTTATTTTTACAATTGGTGTATAAAAATGTAATATGCATGTGTGTGGGAAGGTATCTAGGGTGGTTCGCAGATGTTGAATTACAGATTTTCTCTTTTTCTGATTCAAATCCAACATTGGTCAGGGCCAGTAAAACTTGAATTGAGTATCAATAACAGAAGCTACCAGCAAGTAAAAATAGCTAGCTGCACTTATTTCACTTTCCTCAATAACAGCTAGCAAAACAAAAATTTCTTCTTATGAAAATCTTTTGATATGTCCATTTCAAACACACATTCATGCACCAATTCTTATAGATTCAAATATAAAATAGAAGTAGCATGAGTGTAATAAACATTATAAACCGCATATACCTAATGTATATACTTTGGGTATTTGCTGATAGACTGCAATTTGGCAGGGTAGAGAAAAACTCTCTTAAAGTACTGAATGTTCTCAAACCAAGTCACATTCTACTGGCAAATAAATGAAGTATATACTTCAGGTATATGTGGTCGATAATATTTGTTTTATATATATTAGATAGTAAAGGAGTAAAACTTTCCATGGAATAACATGGAAGGGCTCAATATACTGAGCAAATATCAAAGTTTGAGGAGGGAGAGAAAGCAGATTAGTTTATCATCATCCTAATCGGGCCAATGCGTATTCAAATTGGGAATACAAGCAAATATATACATATATATTTTTATTACATGTGCATATATATGACTGTATCCTCAATTGGAATATGTACTGGCCAGGTAAGGAGGATGATAAACTAATCTGTTTTCTCTCTCTCCTTGAACTTTTATTATGTATGTATATATATATATATATATATATATATATATA
>JACXVO010016881.1:553236-566295 GCA_015501135.1 Hapalochlaena maculosa
CACACACACACACACACATACACAGAATGGGCTTTTGCATTATTTCAGTCAATCAAATTCACTAATAAGTTATTAGTCAGCTCCAGAATATAGTATAAGACACTAGCCCAAGGTGCTGAGGAAGGATTGAACATGAAACCATGCATTTGCAAAACAAGCTTCTTAATCACACAGATATCACTGTAAAAATTAAAATATATATGACAAACTAATGGAAAATCTGTACATAATATATCTTGAGGATAGCTTTAATGTTATACAAGTAATTTCGGGGACACTTCAATATGTAACTATCTCTATCGATTTTGAAACGATGGGCTTTCACAAAAAACAGAAAGAACATGGTTAAGTAGCAAATAAATATTACCAGCCATTAACTGAACTGTGAAAACCTGCAACAAATGCATATCCACACATGTAGACATACAAACATACGCATATGTAAACATAACTAGACTATAATATACAGAAATATACATAAGCAATTGCATTCATAAAATATACATATGCAATTATACACTAAAATATACATGTGCAATTGCATTCATACTTATACATACAATATGTATGAACAACCATCTAAATGTCTGAATTCCAATGACAGAACCCTGTCTTTAGGTTAGTAACTGACACTTTCACTATTGGAGCAAAATTTTAAGAAAATACATGTCCACACACACACATATATATATAAGAATATTTCAACAGACTTGAAAAATATGTAGGTCAAAGGTTTCCTCCAAGATAGTATCCTACAATGCATTTTCAGTACAATTTATAATATCAACAATCGGAATACTTGAGTGAATCAGAGAAAAATTTCTCCATTGATATTAAATCCATATGATCCTGACATCAGTAAGAAATTTCCAAAGAAACAGTGAAATCAAGAGGGTCTATCCCAAAAGGAAAGCGGAAGAGTGACTTTCAATCAATTCAGATAACTACTGAATCCCATACGGTACCATTAAGTATCTACTTAATGTCAATTGTAAAAAAAAAATACATTAACTAAGGACCCAAAAATGAAGAGAACATAATTTTACAAGTTGGGTGTCAACTCCCTAAAAAATACCCATTCCATGCAACCCTAAAGCTGATGCTTCTTAACAAAGACCTGGAAGAGAAACCCTCGACACACCAAAAAAAGAAAAAAAAGTTATGAATAGGCAGATTTACTGTAAGCTTGAAAGGATTATCCTAACTTTGACATATGTAAATCTTTTTTGAACTTATGGCCATTAGAACAGGTTTAAAGTTTACCGTATATACTCGTGTATCATGCAACTTTTAACGACCTTTTTGAAGCTAATTCTAGTGGAGTCGCATCATACACGAGATATAAAATTTATTAAAATAAAATCCTTCAAAGTCACTTTCCGTATCTGTATCGTTATGACTCACGAGATATATAATAAAATCATTTTTATGGGATGAAAATTTTGGGGGAAGGGGTCGCATGATACGAGAGATTGCACGTTACACGAGTATATACGGTATGCTTTTACATTCCCAAAACAAGAAATAGCAAGAAAACATGCATAAAATAACAGAGACAGTGAATGCTTAAAACTCCAAAAGTGTTATGTCACAAATCTGTGGCTGACAATACACACATCTGACAAACAACCTCTACAATATATTAAAAAAAAAAACACTACTTTCTGGTTCAGGCATGATGATCCAGTGACATCAATAGGAAAGACTGCTCAGGTATAAATATAAAAAATATTTGTTGTTGTTGAGTATTTACAAGGAATATTGGTGGGTTCTTCTATCAAAACTTCCATCAAATACAAACAAAACAGGTTTAATATAATTGTTTGAGAAAAGAATGAATAATTAAGTACTATTACCTCAAGGTTGCAGTTATTAACACTTCTTTCAAAATTCTACGAAGAAAGAATATTTATGGCCAACTATTTCAACACATGCATCACCTTTACCTTAGATTACTGAATTGCATTCATTCCAATCATCATGGGTTTACTTGGTAGCAATCTCAGAAATTATACTTTGTAAATTCAAAATATGGTTTTCTTAACTTCAATATATTGTTATCTAAACATCAGAAATAGAACATTTATTATTATTATTATTATTATTATAATATTTGTAAGAAACCAGTCTCTTTTTTAAAGGAAAATTCAAAGAATTGCAATAGAAACTTCACCCACAAGCATACATTGCATGCACTTACACATGTATATATGTGTTAAATACATATACTGCATGTATGTATGTATGTGTGTGTATTATGTATGTGTAGATATAGACAGATATAGAGCTTTTCAATAATATATGCCCAATTAAATAAGAAATTCAGCTGCTTTATGATATAGTTTCCATTAGACATGTTTATGATGGGGGCAATAATAAAATAAAGTTAGAGAAAGAATGAGTAAGTGAAGAATACTCATTAGAGGTTTGCTAATCTAATCTTTTTCATTAATATGCAGCTTATGATAGCAGAAAAATAAAAAAAGATAAAAGAGATGGAAATAGCAGGATATATATATATATTAACAGTAGAGGTAGGGAAAGGGCCAAACCAATACTAAAGTTAACCCTAGGTTTGGCAAACTAATGGAAGTAGGTTCAATTTAGGGTATATGAATAAGTTCTCAAGCAAGGAGATATACAGGTAAATTATATAAAATGTGACAAGCAACCAAGGAATCCGCAGAGAACACCAGCATGAAGGTATATATGGCAAACCTAAGTGGAGGCGATGGAATAGAATGACAAAACGAGAAAACACTTTAATTAGAGAGATACAAATCTAAACCAAGGTACGATAAGAACAACAGGAAAAAGAACAAAAACAAGGAAATCAGATTAAATAAAATAAATGGGAGCAAGGATACAAACTAAAGAACAGTATGAACGGTAGAAAAGACAGGAGTTAGACAATAAAATAAAATAGAAAGACAAACCTGTAACCAGCTAGAAAATCAGGACCAACCAAAAAATGTCAGACTCAATGGGAGTTTCAATCAGTTTTAATGGCCATTTCTAGAATAGAAACTATGAAAGTAGATCCATCCCTTCATCAGGAAAACTCGAAAATCCCGTGAGACGCACGTCCTAATAAGTCTGCCGGAGAATCCAATTAAAAGATAGGGGAACAAGCCCAAAATAAGAATAATAAAGGCCAATTTGAAAAACTGTACAAGGCAATCCAGATAAAAATACAAATAGCATAGATTTAAACCAGCAGGTCACAGGATCGTACCATAGTAAACCTCAATACCAAACACTGAGTAAAGAACACTACCAAATAGAATAAAACCAAAGAGGTGGAAGGAAGGATCAAATCACAAAGCAAATATCCAAACAGATGTACTTATAACATTCAACGTTTACCTAATATTGAAACAGAGGAGAATAACTGAAAAGTCAATACAAATTTAATATAAATTTAGGATTTATTTATAGAAAACCTATTTAAATAGGAACCTCAAGTATGATCCAATCCTTTATTTTATTTTATCCTTATAAAGTTTCAAAAAAGTTGAGGAGTACTTATGGTTGCATCTAGGAAGGATATCATTAATTTTATTTGATAACCCATCACTAAGGTTGCGAAGGATGAACCACAATTCCCTGGTACATAGGTTACATTTCTTGGTGTCATATTTAATATCCTTTTTCCTGAGTGTGTGGATATGCTCAGCCAAGGTGGTGGAGTTTTTATATTTAACGTTAGAAAATGTTGCGGTATCTGGATTTAAAATCCATTGTGCTACCTATGTACAATTTAGTATTAGTGCCTTTATGTACCTTAACGATAGCTTTATACACTACATTGGATCTTAAACAGGATCTGTTTAAAGGGCAGGGGTTGGTAGGGCAGCAGTTACATGTTTTAGTTACAGTTTTTAAATGGTTATCATTGGGTCGCTTAGGGGTGGGGTTATCATTAAAAAATTTGTTAAGTTTATATCTATTAGTGGAAGCAATTATAGAGGCCACATTGTGTATAACTGAATACGAAAGCTTAATGGAAGCTTTATTACCAAAACTGTAATACTTATTGTCCTTAGAGAAGTTCCTCTTAAGGATGCCGAAAAACTTATTAGGTAGTCCGTTAACACTTAATGAGAAAGCCGGGGCAAACCATATGACATTTCGTATTCTATTACCTTTTTTTATTTTTAAAACTATTCAGGTATTTGAATTCATTATTTCTCCTAGGTCTAAATTTATCAAATGCCTTATAAGTGACATTAACTGGGTTGATTTCATTATTATTTTCCTCCAGACTACATAGTTTTAGTTTAAATTCCGTATTGGGGATATATTGAATTTTTTCTTTAAAGCCACTAAGCTCCAATGCATTATTATGAAACGGGGCGTACTGGTTAAAAATTTCCCTATTGGCTGATAAATTAGAAACCCTAATGGCAATAAAGGTCACAATGCTTTTAACAACACTCTTTGGGTGATTAGACAAGACGTTGATATATTGGATCGTCTTATCAGGTTTATGAAATGGACAATATAAACCAGTGTCCAGATCCAAGGTAACATCCAAGAAATCAATGGCCCTATAATTTACATCATATAAGATTTTTAAGTTAAAGAAATCCTTCATAATATTTTTCAGTGACTTCTTCAACCTATTCAATTCCATCTTAGAGTGGTCACAGATGGTGAAGAGGGTGTCATCCCTATACAGACTCCCTGTGATGGATGGAAGCACATCCCCAATCTGGGATAGGAGGTATATGCCCACTAAATCTGTTCCCTGTGCTGAGTCGGTTGACCCCATTGTGACATAGAACATGTAAATTGAGTTGGCTCTTCGCCAGCAGTGGTCACAATAAGAAACTAAAGTTTTACGTGCTGCAAGTATTACATCAATATCCGCTTTCGGTATATCAATGAACTTACGGGCGAATATTAGAGCTTTATTTAGTAAAACGGGACTTATAGAGTTATAATAATTATTAATGTCAAATTGAATAAATTTAAATTTCTTCTTGTTCTTCATGGTGCTGAACCAGGTTATAACATATCCAATGTATTTCCAGAGGGGCAGTTTAACCCTATCCCTTACCATAGGGATAATTCTATCAATAATCTGCTTACTAATCCTCCCCCGGTCCGATTTTCTTGGACAGATTAACCTAACTGTGGGATTAGACAGAAAGTCGGGTTTATGGTCCTTCAACAAACAGTGGGGAGTCTTAGGGCAGTAAGGTAGGGTTCTATCAAGTAGGCCTAACTTCTCGATAAGTCTAGGTGTTAGTCATTAATTTCATTTGAATCATTCCTATTAGCATATTTATAACCGGAATTTAGTTGTTTAGTGTTTAAACAGTCATAATCCTTTGGGGGCATGTAGTATAAGTTATTTGTTTTATCGGGCATAAAGATATTTGGGGAGGACCTAATTTGAGTTTGCCATATATACCCTCATGCTTGTTCTTCTCTGTGGATTTTTTGGTTGCCTGTCACATTTTATATAATTTACTTATATATAAATAAATATAAATAAATATATATATATATATAGAGGACATCATTTTTAATAGCTTGAAAAAATTTTCCATTTAGGCCATAACCATTAACACGAGTTATTGCAACATAGCCATTAGATTATAACTGAAGAATTCCTGCAGAAGCAGATTGTGGCATTATGTAGCTAGATAACATTTTTTGTTAAAAGAGAAAAGGTCTTTTAAATCATTAGAATTCTTTCACAAAGTGTAATTGTGTTAGTCAATGTAAATTATTTATTCTGAAGTTCATTGGAAATGATTGCAAGATATTCAACTCAATGAGAGAAAACACACACACATACAAAGTTGCAAAGTGTCTGTGATCATCTACACACATACAGTCACAATCAGAGAGTACAATAAAATAAAACCTACGAAGGATTTCTACTGAAATATTTTGTAAATAAATACAACACTGGTTGAGAAAAGATTAAGAATAATAGATAAACTATGTTGAATTATCTGCCGTTGTTGTCCATCTTTGACTATACCTTCAGACGTATTTCTGCCCAAACCAAAATCAGATTTAAAATGGGACAGAATGTTTTACAAGGAGAATGTCAAAAGTATTGTGGAAAATGAGGCAAGCATTTCAATAATCCTCTTGGTTTTTTTTTTGTTTTTGTTTGTCTTCTACTCTCTTTTTTACTCTCCGAATTTCCCACTGATCCTCTGAGCTTTCCCCTCAAACTCTTGGCTTGCTCCGATCATTTACCTTGATATTCTTTAAACCACCCTTACTGAAGCTGCAGATGGAATTTAACAGAGCAGTACGGTCGTTAGGCGATGCTGGAGTTGCGGTAGTAGTTTTATTTGTAGCAGCAGGTGGAGGCGGAGGAGGAGGAGGAGCTGGTGGTGAAGACACAGCAGCAGCAACAGCATTAGAGCTTTTAGCAACTGGCACAGTTGATGACATCAGCGGTGGTGGAGGTGGTGGTGGCGGCGGCGACTGTACTGATGGTGCAGCCGGTGCAGAGTTTGTACCAGGCACACCAGCAGATGTTCCATTGCCTACAAAAATAAATAAATAAATAGAATTTAACATAAAAACGCCATTACATGGAAGCGTCTACAGCTAAATATTTATTTCATATTTTGGCACAAGGCCAGCAATTGGTGGGGGAGGGGGGTGCGGGATAATTCGATTACATTGATTCTAGTATTCAACTTGGTAACTTATTTTATCAACCCTGAAAGGAGGAAAGCCAAAGTCAATTTCAGCAGAATTTGAACTCAGAACGTAAACACTGACAAAACGCCACTAAGCATTTTGCCCGACATGCTAATGATTCTGCCAGCTCACTGCCTTCTCTGCAATCAAATATTAAAACAAAGGATATTGAAAATCTTTAAGGAAATTTTACATTAGAATTAACTATAATCAAAATATATTGTTATATAAACCAATTTAATAGTGTGATAATGAACCTCCTTTTCTACTAAACACACTCAAACTGAATTCCAGAATGTTATTTTAAATCTTGCAAAATGCTCTTCATAGTTTCAAATACAGACACCACCCCACCACCAAAGCACAATAAAACCAAAATTACAGTTAGGTCATGATTATTTGATACTTCTATAAAAGTATCAGTATGTTTGACCATATCAAACTAATATTGCTATAACCGATGCGATGACTCTGTCGGTCACGAATGACCATGGGTACACCTAGGAAATTCCTCTCCAGAGTACATGTCTGGGCTGGTTGATTTTATAGAAGACCAGCAGTCGCCCATGCATACCAGCCTTCTCTCTCCATGCCACCAACGTTATCCAAGGGAAAGGCATGGCCAGTACAGCTTGGCACCAGTGACGTTGCAACTCATTCCTACAGCTGAGTGAGCTGGAGTAACGTGAAATAAAGTGTCTTGTTCAAGAACACAACGTGCAGCCCGGTCCAGGAATTGAACTCACAACCTCACGATCATAAGCTTCACTATGGCCATATAACCATAACTAGGTATAGAGTTGTTGTTGACACCAAATGAATGGAGTTAAGTTCTCGAAACATTGACCAGTCATTATTTCAACAGTTAATATTGAATGTTTTAACTTCATTTGAATTTTGAGAAATTTGAATTGTATTTCAGATTATATCAACTTTCTTCCTGCTCTGAATGCTTTTCTTCTGATAGCCCAGGTCAGCTTAGCTTCAGCACAGTTAGTGACTATGGGCTTCTGATTAAGAGAAGCTCATCAGTTCAGCAATTCAAAGCATACAGATATCAAATGTTACTGAACTATATTCAGCTCAATCAGCAGTTGACTAGCAACCAGCCTCAAAGTAAATTAGTTCACTGTAGTGACCTACTAAAGCAGACACCCATACATTAGATCAGGGGTTCTCAACCATTTTTTATCTATGGACCCCCTTTGAATGGTATTTTATTCTGATGGACCCCCTGGGGCCCATTCAATGTTTAAAAACTAGTTTTGTAGAATGTTATTTATTAATGCTTTCAAGCATTAATTTGTGTAGATTGAACTATGTAAAATGTCAGGGAAAGAAATCTGTTTCTTTCAACACATACCAGTACATATGTCCAAAGCAAATTTTTTAAAGCAGCCCTTAAAATATTATTGTGGATTCCCAATTTACTATTTTGTTGTATGAATCCTAGCAATCTGATGTGGACCCTCAGGGGCCATATGAACCCAAGTTAAGAACCACTGCCTTCATCATCATCGTCATTTAGTGTCCACTGTCCATGCAGGCATGGGTTAGACATTTTCAACTGGGACTGGCAAGCAGGTTGATCACACTGAGCATCTGTCTGGTTTGGCTTGGTTTCTACAGCTGGATGCCCTTCCTAATGCCAACCATTCTGAGAGTGTGCCTTAGATGATAAAACTCATGTAAGTAAGGAATATGTCATGAAGACAAGTTTAGAAGCCAAGTTTCTTTCCAAGAAACTTTTCCAACCCCTTTCATAAGAAACTTCATAAAATTTAGCCGTAAAATCTTTTATATAATCTTCTTCCATCAATCTATGTCAAGTATGATAACAGATAAGCACATTATCCATTAATCTCTGTGACACTGTTCTTTATTTACATAAAAGGAAACCATGGCTGTTGTGAGTTTACATAGCCACAGCTCAAATACAGAACAAAAAATCAAGTTCAATTCAAAGATTATTATTTGACTGCAAGTCAATTCTGACTGAGTAGACCTATGACCAAAAGCATTTCAACAGTGACCACCTCCTAAGTTTTTTGTTTAGAAGTATTTAGAACTACATTATCTCATATGTTGTTCTTTAGAATGTGATTTAAGGAAAGTTTGATTGCTATTTATTTCAGTTCAAGAGAATATGTAAAGACATCCTGTTAACTTGTTTAATCCCTAGCTCATCAGTTTTCTGAATCTAGGATGTTCATTCAAGCAATCAATGAATGACCTTTGAAGTCAATACAACAAGATATGAAGGAAAAAACAAATGTATTTCCCTTTAAATTCTAAGAAATTTAAAGTTTTCTATACAACCTTATGTTTAAGAAAGAACAAAAATTTATTAAATGAGAAAGAAATTTTAATGTGAAATTTCTAAATACACAACCATTTTCTAGTTTTATTTTTTTCTACAAAACCTGTATGCCTGGTTTCTGAAATTAGCCAAACCTCTCTCAACAAACGATATATTTGTAGTCATTTACCACTATTCATTTTTTTGTTTGACATTTCCAAGAAATATAGAAACAGGGAATTTTAGAAAGAAAAAAAACGTGAAAAACTAAACTGAAATAAAATTACTTACCTTACCCCTACTTATTTCGTAAAGATTTATAGGAAAGGTAAAAGAAACAATAAAATAACTTTGAAAGATCAACAATTATAAAACAAAGTACTTTGATTTACTGTAAATAACACCTATGAACTTGTTTGGAACAAGTGGTATATTTCTGATACAAGTTGTAATTTGCACATATCTGAAAACAGTGTCATCAAATTCTAAAAAAAAGGATAACATGATAATGAAAACAGGAATTTTAAGCCAGAGTGAGAGGTTAAGTTTTACATCCCTCATTAAAGAATGTAAACTTTGGTGTTTTATTTGTCACGTGTCACTCTGTAATTACAAAAGCCAATAACTTGAACCATAACCATCAAACAAGTCACAAAAACATTTTTATTTGTTTATCCACCTAAATCAGAATTAAAAAAAAACAAGTTGTGCTAAAATTATCACTAAACAGCCAACAGACACGATAAATAATGTTTAATAAGGAAGCTGATACTACAATTGAAGTTAATTTTGTTGTCAGTGAATTGTGCTCATGCTAAGTTCCTATATTCTGACAATAAATTTGTTGACAATATAACTGAAGATGTTGCAATATTATATCTAAAAATCACAAAATTCGATTGATTAACAACACAAATACCAACTTCATGCTACACAGATGTATCTCCCAGACCAATGCTGATGTTACACATAAAATACAAAATTCTTTAAAGAATTTCTTTGCATTCACAATTAAGCTCTTGACAAATATACAAACATACAAGACAACCTACAACTGACAGCATTTATCCGTTGTTTCCTCTGAAAGAGATGTTAGACTTTGTACTTTTAAAAGAAGCAATTTATAATGTGGATATTAAAAAAAGAACATTTAATAGCGTCTTAACAAATACTGTTGTTCCGCTGTATAAACTCATTTTTGTTGCAACAGAGAGATAAGAGATGAAATGCTGGGGGGGGGGACTATAGGATTCCTTACTTTCATAGATGGTGATCCAGTCTTGCCTGAGTTTCTCATTGTTCACAGCATTATTTATGATGAACACCTGACCATCAAATGTGTCAAATCTAAAGGTATGTACTCTTCCCTTGAAATTGTTAATTTCATGTACTTTAAGGGAGAATCCACAAACATTTCTGAAATTTTACTGAAGAATTGAAACTTGATAATCAGTAACAAATGCTCAACCTAACACCCCAAAAGAAGGGTCAGATTGTTTCTGATCCAACTCAGTTTCCAGTTTTCAAATTACAATAAAAGATTCTCAAAGAGATATAGAGTAAAGAAACTTGAGTCACTTTTCCAACCTCAAGAAGCAAGTAAATACATTTCTTGATATTGAAAAAAAAAAAAAACCTATAAAAGTAAATTACAAGGACTTCTAGATAACTACCCAGACAGACTTGATTACTTGCTGAAGTTGAAGCCCTCTTGGCCTTTCTTGAACATCTATCTGATTGAGGATTTAAACAATAATGGTTATCAGATACTTGAATCATCCACAGGGGACATTAAACTAATGGAATTTCAAGAAGACCTGGGTCTAAAGATGACCCACAAGTTCCAGTTTACAACTGAGTCTGGAAGTTAAGTTCTGAGAATAAAATATTCTGAAGAGAAGAACACTAGAATGTGATCCATTTCAATTTTCTGAGAAACACTTTGTAATGAAGTTTGTCAAATCAAAGCATTATACAATCCTTACAAATAAAAACTATACAGTCAATTCATACAGATTTGACAACATTCAACTAAATTTTCAACAGCTCACAGCCAACATAGAGATCGACAAGACCTCTACTTAGCAGTGAATAATGGCTTTAATAGCCTGAAAATGCAATGTCCATCATAAGCATCTTCTGATTAAGCTGCAATTCTGTAAGGTGATATGTGATTTAAATATTTCTAATTTTCTATGCTTTTGGTGTTTTAATATCTCCATGTTTCAAGTAAATAATTACAAAGACAATAGATATCATTAAACATATATCAGTTTTCCCTTTTAAGCCTAACTTTAGGCAGTCTAATTCATGTTACTGAAATACAAAATTTGGATATTTTTGCAGATATTCCTCAATTCATTAACTATATAGTTAAACTACTATAGTTAAACCAATCACCAGTCAAGATTTTGAAAATATATGAATAAGTTGCAGTTACTGGAATTAATACATATAAGCAGCTATTAACTACATAGATGAATGAAAATTATTGAACACAGGTAGTTTTTAATATTCATATATTTTTTGTAACAAAATATGTAACAACAAAAATGGGTTAGTAAATTTTGTTTAGGTCTTTGTAACTCTCCAGATATTTGAAATCTATTGTATGACACTAACATTAAGTAAATTTGGCCACTCCTGTCACGTAACAAAGATACTCACATGACAAAACATTTAGGCATTAGACACAGACATGCATACAAATATGTGTATGTGTGTGTGCACTTCTGTAAACATACATGCATATACAAGATATTTGGCAAAAGTTGTCTGGTAATAAATATTTAAGTCTCACCTAATTGAACATATATTTCTATAACTGTACCACTAAAGTATAGCATTCTTCTAATATAATATATATTAAAAAAAAAAACTAGGATTGTTTCTGTGTATACTAATGTTGAAATAATTCTACCATATTCTACTGATTTAAACAAAATCCCTTCCACTCTATTTAATATAATAGCTTTAATAAGTATTCCAAGTTGAATGTTTTGGTTATAATTTTAAAAATTTCATATTGAAATATATTATAATTATCTCACTCTTATAACATGTGGTTCTTCCAGAATGTACATAAAATGCTTTCACTTAGACATGTAATCCTCATCATCATTTAACATTAAGTTTTCATGCTGTCATGGTTTGGATGGTTTGACAGCATCTAGAAAGCTGCTGGGTTACATTGAGCTCCAGTGTCATCTTTGGCATGGTTTCTACAACTGGGTGCCTTTTCTAATGCCAACTACTTTACAATGCGTAGTGAGGGTTTTTTTCTGTACCACCGGCACTCGTGAGGTTGCTGAGTAAATTGCAAGATAGAAAGAGTTCAAGGAAAAAGGATAAATTTCCCACAAGAAAGTTTGAGGAACAGGGAATGTATGACAGAGGAAGGTGACTTTATACTAGGCGTTGAAGGGTTAACATACGAGAGAGAGGGACAAGCACAAATGTCTTGCATTGGAGGAGATACACAGCTATTCCCTGACAAAATATATTTAACAAGAGATAATTTACATATATTTGTCTATTACGATTAGAGTCAGTTCACTGGATTTTTTATAATCTTGTTGGGTGGAGTTAGAAGAGCTTAAAATACTCTCTCTATATATATACACACACACACACACACACACACACACACACACACACACACACACACACACACACACACACACACACACACACACACACACACACAAACACACACACACATATTACTAAGATTAGGAAGGAAACATTAGAAATACAAAATCTTCAAAATCTAATCAGACAGACAGACACATTTTAAAAAGACAAAAAAGCTAAAACAGAAACCCAACATGCTATAAAAATCAGCTAAGAAATGAAAGAAATTAGATAATACTTGTTCTTTCTTTTCTTTTACACATTTCAGTCATTCTGGAGAACCACTTTTAGTCGAACACATCGACCCCAGAACTTATTCTTTGTAAGCCCAGTACTTATTTCATCGGTCAAGTGACGGGGACACAAACACACCAGCATCAGTTGTCAAGTGATGATACAGGGTACAAATACAGACACAGAAATACACACAGAGAATATATATATATATA
>JACXVO010016881.1:2505705-2516544 GCA_015501135.1 Hapalochlaena maculosa
AAACAAATAGAATCTAGTTATGTGAAAACCAATAATAGAAATTGTAACAACGAAACATTTCACAAAACAGGGAGACGTGCTCGTGCTGCCCTGGGAAATACTAAAGAAAAAAATGTCAACTTCATTTCTAGAACAGTCCTCTCGACATCTTCTGTAATCTGCAGACACAAGCTGAGAATAGGCCTATTCACGGGAGCTCTTCTTGACACATTTACGTACTTTTTCATAAAATGCTTGGACGTAGGACTTCTCTCATTACCCTCACCTTTCTTTTCATTTCGAACAGGCTAGCCAGTTGGTTCTAGCAACGCCCAGAGTTACTATGAGAACTTTGTCGAACTTGCTTACCCCTAATCCTCTATAGGATGCCAAGGTTGAAACTCCATTAACAGCATTGTCCGACCGACAATGTAATCTCATTGGATGACAAAAGTGTAGGCTTGAGGCACCATGCCTCTTTCTACGTATGATCCAAAACTGTAGCTAAGTCAAAAAGACAAGTTGCTGAAGAGGGGGTCTGACGAAGTGCGAAGACACATGACAACTCCCAAGGAAGACCTGGAGATGTCGTAGCCTCAGTGCATACCTGCACAGCAGCAGTCGTGGCATTTTTATTTCTCATTCAGCCGATATTGCAAAACGAGGAAGCGCCTCATCAGTAGAATGTATTCTCTTCACAGAATGAGGAAGAGTGAGGTCAAACGTAAAATGGTGCAAGTCACCTCAGTCAGGCCGTCATATGTTATTGGAGATGTATGTATTCACTACCTCTGATCGACATTTTAGAGAAAGCATTGCCTCGGCTCATTTCTGGATGAGATTGATTATGCTACTCGTCACATCATCCATGCCCTTCTCCATTTGGAGATCTGGACCGAAGCAGATTCCATGTAAGTTAACCGGTCTCCCCTTCCTGCGTCCCAGGGGATTATTGGTTGGCAAGACCAGCATTTTCAGGTGCTCAGTTGCCTGACTTTTGTGGATCCCTTTCCACTTCTATCACCGTCACGTAAGCTTTTAAAATAGTGGCGTAGTTCCGATCAGATCCGTGTAACCGATGTACGATACCACAACTACGATGCTGTCTACTTATGTTGACATGCTTCTCTTAAGTACTAGTTCCCGATGGATACCTCCCAACGGCTCCAAGTTATGCAGCGTTGAAGTTAGGGCAAGAATTTACTAAATAGACGAGAGAAATTTTCCCTGAAAGAACCATATGCACGATGCTGAATTATTTTGATTAGTAACAATTGGCCTGAACTACCCAACAGACATCTCTCTACTTTGCGGCAATTCCACCATGAAACGGAACCGTGTAGCTCGAAATCATGTAACTCTAAAAGGGCTGTCGAATATTGGCAGTTCTCCCTATCGAAACTTTTCACTTATCTGAATTGACCAACACCTCAGCCATATCAAGATTCTTTACGCATGTTGGATGTTCTCGTGGATAGGTCTGCTTTGGATGCACCTTTGCCCATCGCTAATTAGTTCTTCAATCCCCTGAACTTATCCCTTCTGCAACATTAGTAAAAGTTTTGAAACGCTTATATAACTTTCTATTCCCTGTAGCAAAACGATTTACTTCCTATATTCGGCGTACCACAGTTCTGTCATCCCGATATTGATGGCAATCAGATGCGAAAGCATGCATTAATGCTTTTGAGAAATGGTAAAATAACGGTATTCTACCTGCTTTCTCTGTAAAATATAAAGTTTGTGTTACCTTGTAGCACAATGAAACTTGTAGAAAGATATTACTATGGTGGAAAGGATTCTGCCATGGACATTTCAGGGTGGATTATGTTCACAAACCACTTTATAAGGGAATATCAGCTACAGTTAATGGAAACATTCAAATGTCTGCACAGCCATTCCTCAATACTCAGGTTACGGTTCTTTGATGACATCGTGTTTGTCTATTGTGAGTCGTAAGACAGTTTTGTGAACTCTTTGAATTCCTGAAACTGTTATGGAAAACAATCTATGGCTCTATGTCCAATATAAAATATCTTTCGAGTTTTTCAAATTCTAGCGCATAGAGATTTGGATATAACGTTAACTTTTCAGAAACAGTAGTTTGAGCAAGTTACTTGCAAAGAGACAAGGTCCTATATTTACACTCACCGTCACCTCAGTCATGAACAATTCACAATTAAGTCAAATCCTAAATCCCTGCTCCCGTTTAGAAAGCGGTTTTGTACAGGAGATTAATGGAAACGTGCAAATGCATTTGTGTGCCGTTATATTAAATGTGATTATAGTTAATCACGATTAAATTAAATCCCGAATGACATAGCGAAAATCAGCAAGGAAAATCAAACTTTCACGCATATTTTCAGCAACCAATGCAAAATTTGTAGTCGAATCTTCTTAGTGATTAACTGGTAGTATAATTTGTTGGTGATTTCAAAAGTCTTGCATGAAATATCCTTGTTTCAATCAAATATTCTCTCATCCGCCCATTATTGCCTTTATACGCAATAAAATTATAAGAGAGCGATTAATCAATACCTCCAACGCCAATAAAACTTCCATCCGCAAGCGAGGTGAGTCCATTTCGTTGTCCAGCAATATGAGGCAAGTCAAAACATTCAAAAATCTTTACAAATTATTATAATTTATTCCGAAGGTGGCATGTGTAAGCCTTTCCATCTAATGTACGCAGCCGACTATGTTTGTTGCACAAAAATACAATTAAATATTTACTGGACAGAATCCTGATGTGAAACACAATAATAAGGCAATTTTGGGGAACACCTGAGAACAAATATAATTGTAAATAGACAGTGCTTGTCGGGTATAAGAAATACAACACAAATGCTAGTGATCTTCGGTGACTAATCATCTATTGTAAATAAATTAAAAGAGCACAAATCATATCTCATCATACAATATTCGATTCAACGCTCATAAAATTGCAAAGAAAACCGTTACGTTTGCCAAAATTAAACGTGTGCAATGAATCAGATGCGCACAAATTATTAGATATGAGCATGCAAATACCTTCCTCGTTTGAAATAAATAAGAAAAAAAGGTAAATCAAGAAAAAATAACAATACAGATGAAGTTTTAGAAGTTATTACGCAAAGCCAACAAACAGAAAACTAGAAATGTAAGGGAAATTGTGAATGTGTTTATTATACATGACCATTTTTCTGTTATTCTGCTATTCGCAGAAACTTGGAACTTTTCACTCAAAGCTTCCTTTTAAAATTTAGAAAGGAAATATTTCATGTCTAAAATTAAGTTTGGATTCAAACAACCAAGAGAAATACAGAACATGCAGATAAGATTATCAAATAGAAATACATAAAGAAAAGAAGTAAATTACTAAAAGGCAGATA
Organism: Hapalochlaena maculosa; assembly: GCA_015501135.1. Taxonomy (NCBI): domain Eukaryota; kingdom Metazoa; phylum Mollusca; class Cephalopoda; order Octopoda; family Octopodidae; genus Hapalochlaena; species Hapalochlaena maculosa. The sequence goes on from JACXVO010016881.1 coordinate 2,509,056, forward strand.
TGTTACAAACATGAGAACATGCAAAAATGGAAAGCGTGAAAACAGAGAACATGGTATTTACACGCAAACCAAATCAAATAACAATACCAAACCCTAAAGGAACAACGGAATAATAATCACCATAAACGGAACCAGAAAAAACACAAAAAAATCTCATAAAATAAAAGGAAGATTAAAATATTCGAGAATAGAAAATACTAAAGATTGAAATCATGAATACAACAATAATAGACAGGAATAATTACAGAATTGAAATCAATAACTCTTCCTGTCTATCAACGAAAATATCTAACTATAAAACAGGAAAAACAATGAGCGAACACTCTGCAAACCTGGCTGTCTAAGAGTTAATGTAAACCGACGCCAACATCACTATCACCAAAATGTTTTTTAATAAAGTAACCGCCAAAAAGTTACGAATTAAGTGAGCACTCCTTCAGATTTGTTTATGTCAAAACGAAGCAAACAGCGCATAAGAGAATCATATAAAAGATAAAAACAAAAGAAAACGTCACGATCTGCTGCAAAATCAATAAACAAACCCCAAATGAAAAAGAAGAAGCTGAGAAATGCAACAAAGAGATAACATGAAATAACAAATCCGCGCTAAATTGCAAAGAACCCATCGTTATGGAAAACAAATAATTTATTTTAATCACAAATATTTTTATCATTAAGAAACTGCAAATAAAATATAAATCGGTACATTATCAACACCAATTAAAGTGAGAGTATTTAGAAAAGTACTACAAGATGGGACAAATATAATATTGTTGAAAATAACATGCTTACGTTCATTCTTGTGTGGTGGGACATACAACCAAGAAATAGCCTAGATACGAGAACAAATAAATATCAGGCAGGTACAATAAAATTATGCAGTTACAAGAGGCTAAGATATAGGAAGAAATATTCAAAATAGCTAACGAAGTAGAAAGTGTCACTGTTGAGAATAAGATTAACGAAACAGAAATTCCTAAAAGAAATATAGACCTAATCAACTTTGTCTTAAATTAAATTTTTTATGTTTCATGTCTTAGCATCCAATATCTAAAGCAATAAGTTTCTTAAATACGTTTCCAAAATATGTCAAATCATTTGCACGAAATCCTTTAATATCATCCTCATTCGACTATGAGAAATGCAAATCTTTCCTAATGAAAGCGCTATAGCTCATTCTTTTGCACACTGATTACATTCACTTTCACGTTAAGCTTCCCTCTGCTTGAGAGTTCTATTTCCAAGAATACCGGAGTGAAAATGTGTATCAGAATTATTATTATAATGTCATGAAATATGCTACAAATATAAGAACTGATCCCGAAAATGCCAATATGTCAGCTGTATGCGGGATATCTATGTTCATTATATCGACAATTGCATTAGCGACAATTCTCTCTCTATAGAGATCAGGTTAATTTCTTCATTTGACTTGGTCGAATACTTCTCTCAATTACTTACATACACGTTTAATTGTTCCATACCACCTCTCTATATTTTTAAATATGGAAAAAGGCATTTGCTCCCAGTTCTCACAATTATGGTTTATATCATTCACGCAGTGTCCTTCTTTACTATACACACATTACTCTATTTCTGCCTGATCTTTAATAATATAATTTTCACTTAACGACAAACTCAAGTCAATTGATTTTCGAAAACTTTCTTCGTCAGCTTTTGGAGACAGCTAGCTACTAATTGATTTCGCACAATTGCACCACGATTCAGAATGTGCACCCCATGTCCTTCGTTCCATTACTTTGCACTCATTGACGTTGATTTACAACTCTGTTCACCGTAATTTTCATCTTCTACTGACTGACCCCACAGTTACTTCTATTTCCTTGAACTTCCGGCTGTCTCTGAGCCAGTGCGAATAATCTCAGAGAAAAGTTCTAGGTGTATAGAGTAAGTTGCTCCCATCTTGGCAAAATGCAGTTTGCGCCAAAAGTGGAAACAAATAATTATACTGCCCTGATGCCCGCTTATAAGCAAAAAATAATAAACGCAGATGTATGACATGCTTGGGAATATACAGCTGCAGGCAATTCAATGTTGGCTTGTCACATATTACAATCAAATAACACGAGGAATTCTATTTCCTTCTGATAGACACTAGCGTAAATAAAAAACAACCGAAAATATAAAGACTTTGAAAGGGAATCATTGAAAATAGGTTGATTGAAGCTGAACACACAATCTTTAACATAACTTATTATAATCTTAGAGGCTTGGGAATTATCAAGACATGTGTAGGCAATACATAACCAAAACATAAGGCTGCGTATGTATAGCTGGCTCAATTGTAAGCGCGCTGGGCGAAATATTGGTGTTTCTCCTGCCGTTACGTTCTGAGTTCGAATTCCCCCGAGGTCGACTTTGCCTTTCATCCTTTCGGGGTCGATTAAATAAGTGCCAGTTTACACACTGGGGTTGATCTAGTCGACTTAACGTGTTTGTCTGTCCTTGTTTGTCTCCCCTCTATGTTTAGGCCCTTGTGGGTAATAACAATTTTTTTTGGTAAAGAAATATATAAATAGGTCATATTCAATTGCGTTATGTTATATAGTAAATTAAAAAGAATATTAAGAGTAAAGCGAGGCTAGTACAAAGCAAAACGCTAAACTATACAAAACATGTTCAGAAGTATACACCTACTTGGTGAGTGCATGCGATGGTAATCTGACAAAAAATCACAACAACATCATCAACAACAACAACAACAACAACTACTACTACTACTACTACTACTACTACTACTACTACTACTACTACTACTACTACTACCACTACTACTACTTTCAATCAAGGATAAACTTATAAACACACATACCTGCAAACGCATATATATATATATATTTACATGCGTGTGCATGTGTGAGAGTTAGTGTTTGTGTGTGTGTTTTCATAGTGTTTGTTTACTCAGTACAAATGAACTAATAATTTGGGGAGGCGCATGAATTAAGCATTGTAGATCACGATTGTACAAAAATATTAGGACGACTCGATTTTCGTTGGCTAACACATCTCTACAATTTGCTGCCATTTCCAGCCACCGTAGCCTTTTAGTTATGAATTTCATCGATTTCCTCTTTGTTTTCATAGTGTTGTGTTTTAATCATCGAAAGTTATTCTTATTTTATAGTTTTAGAATGTTATATTTTATTTTATTTTTCAAACATCAGCGTTTGTTATCTGCAGGCTATTGCAGTCTTTGGTGAAATAATCGTTATTTTCTTTCTGTTGTATAAAACGAAGTATTTTTCCCGAAACATATGATTTTAACGAATGTACGTTAGTACAATACTATTTTCCTATATTATTTTCATTTATTGGAAGCAGCTTACATATTTTGTAAAAATTTTCACACGCATTGCTCAACGGTTTTGCCCCAACATATATGGCATTGCTATGCTTGGCAATACATCCAGCGAATTGTAAAACACCTTTATGAATCTGGATAGCTGATCTGTCAATAGAATTAAAATTGCAGATCTTTCAAACAGAACTCTGAAATCAAACAGAACTCTGAAAAAAAAATAGTCGGAATAAACGATTTGAGAATTGAAATCTACAGCGTATAAAACATACGATTCCGAAAAAATAGTGCTTCACGCACCATTGATGAATTTATATGCATTTCAACACACACTCAAACACTCACATACGCACATACTCACACACACACATGCACACACATGTACATATACACATACATATACATATATACACATATACATTTTTAGATGCATCGATACATAGAAGCATACACACGCATATAGGAAATGTGTATCCATCTTGGAGGAGAAAGGAAAACACTGATAAGAGGAACTAACATTTTCATAACATGGATCATTTAACATTTGTTTCTAGAAATCTTTGTGATCTCGCGACAATTGCAATTTATTCGACCGTTATAGAAATATCAAACTTCTAAGTGTTTTGAATTTGATAATTGTTTTGCTTGTTATGAAAACATGCAAAAGAATGCTCAGCAGAGCAACTAATTTACATTAGATTTTCGATCATATTTCAAGGGAAGAGTTCGATACTAAGATATTAATGTCTTTGAATTTCGTTTCTTTTCATGTTAGATAGAACATATAACAGGACGTGTATTTATTGTGCGTAAGCTCACATAAAACATTAACACATAAACACTAAGATATAAAAATACTCTAAGACACACCATGTATATATTTCTCTGTCTCTCATACACATGCGAGTAACTATCAGCTTCAATTACTGGATAGTTTCAGTTTTCCGACTAATACAGTCAAAGTTTGTCAAAAGAAATGATTATACATATACCCCTCTACGCATATATCCATGATGTTATTAGAAAGAAAAACACTTTATACATCGTTTGAAAGTTTATTTATTACTATATTATACACAACACGTTCAATTTAAATCCCTGTTTGACGTGTTTCTACTTCATAGATCTTTTTACTCATGATACCATTACGAATGTTTGAATTGAACGGAAGAGTTTGGTGCTTGATATTCTTATTCCGAGCATAATTTAGAAGTGGGATTTATGTGTTTCGTGAAGGAGAGCGTATCGTTAATGAGTAGCATGATATAGCACTAATCATGTTATTATTTTATCCTATGATTATCCGATTCTTTTTAAAGGAATAACATGACAATAAACAAAATTGTTAAAGAAGCGCTAACTAGGACAAGATATGTTTCAACACAAAATAGACAGTAGGAGTAATTAGAGGAGTAGAAACTGGTGATAAGATAGGACAGTTTTTGATATTGGGTGGAGCTATATTATTAAACTCTATATTTAATAAACCCACAAAAATTGTCTAGATAATTATTTCGTAAACCTCTCTACAACAAATGTATTATTGAAGATGTCTTTTATCAAGAGAAACATTTATACACGCAAAACGTAGCGTAGCCGGAGAGACCCTGACCCGATCCAGATTTGCTTTGCTCACAGGCTATACTTGGCAAAGACAGAATCAGTTTTTATGATGACTACTTGATAAAGAATGATAAGATTCGGGAAATGAAGGTGAAAAGAATAATAAAATCGAAAAGAAATGAAACTAAGGGGTGAAATTTGCTGCAAGATTATAAAAAGGACATGTAAAAACATTCTATAGATAACTGATCCGTATAATCTTATGTAAGTAATATTGTATTAAATTTTTTATATCTTCAAAAATAAAGCATTTACTGAAAAAATGCAACAACTTCGGGGCTAATGTGTGTCTATTATTCAATAACATATATCTAGCAGTAAAACTATGGAAGATTTCTTCTAAACAGAGGTTCCATTTCAAGCCCTCAGTTTCGCAAGTTAAAGCACTCATAATTATTACACATATAACGTCGAATTTTGTAGTTTTATTTTTAAAGAGGAGATAAATCTACTATACATTTAATCTCATCCCTCGGAAATGACAGATGGTTATTCCATCTCCGTCTAATTCTAGTAGTATTTGACCTTATGTAATGATTTGAGATTCCAACTGACGTAAGGGTGCATCTGAATATAGCAACTGCATCTCACATTGTGGAAAATTACTATAAGACAAGTAATACAGATGCAAGTATAAACAGCTATGAGAGCATACGTACTTATAAGCTTCTTAGATAGACTTATTGATATAAATCTAAGGCAGTTATCAATAATAATAACCTGAAAGAATGAAATGTCACGATATATATTATGATTGCATCATGTAGTCTTCGGAAAGCAACATCCGATAAATATTGCTCTAAAGTTTTCACTGCATTATATAGGCACTTTCCACTATTTGATAAGTATAGCAAGATTTTTATTCGTCACAAAATTCGGCTTGCATTTTCCACTAGTAATGACTTAGCCTAAATTGTTTTAGCACACAAAAATTATGCCCAGGCATAACTGTGTTGGCCGCCACCCGTGAACGTGGGTTAGTTCTATGAAAGTTGAGATGTAATTATCATGTAAATATATCTGACATCCAGTTTAAGAGATCAGATGATGACACATAGTTATGAGGTATTAACATTTTCCTAATGCTTAACTGTGGAAAAAAGAATAATAAATGTTAGAAGTTCTTTTAATCCAGATGCTTGCAATATTATGGAATCTGTTTAAGACAATTATGATAAAGTTATTGACATAAAGCATTACGAACAATAGGGAATCGAACACGCCAGATGTAATGCAATAAGTGTTATTGTAAAGCTATTGGGCATTCAGGTCGCAGAGTGTTGAAAGTCTTGAAAATACGTGGCGTCATGGGGTGTCCCATCATGACGATAGAAACGTGGCTGGGATTTGTAAGTCTAAAGAATAATATCTGCTAAAGCATGCTGTTGTTGCAAGCTCTATTTTGATGAAAATCTTACCTATTCTCGATGTGCTACTTTTATCGATCAATTAAATATTCAGGGAAAACGATGGACCAGTTCATCAAATTAGTTAATGTACTACTCAGTCTGATTCAGAGTGAAATGGGTGAATGATCATTAGCAAATATAATTAATGCGGTTAACCCCACGCTTGTTACTGGCAGAAGGATTAAGTACTTCATCTATATTGTTACTTATTTTACCATAAATATCAATTGTTTGGACTAACGCTACGTTTTGCCTATTACTCAATTCTATATTCGCTACAGTTAATTCAAATTATCTCCATTCCACTGTGAGTCGTAAGTACGTTTTTTATTCCTACAAAGTGTTAGACAGTCGAGTATTAGTAATAATCCCCACCTCGATTCATTTGTGCAGATATACTGTGTATATCACATGTCCTATACTATACTTACTATTACGTTCTGAAATACAATTTCGCCGAGATTGACTTTGCATTTCGTCCTTTAAGGGTTCAAAATTTTAAGTATTATTTACGTACTTTGGTCGATCTAATGTCTTTCCTCGTTTATCCCTTGTCTTTCCTCGTTTATCCCTTCTAATTATAGCCCCTTGTGAGCATTGCATAATTTACAACAAATGACAATACGTCATTTATGAATCTTGATAGACTTGCTTTCAGTAGAATTATATAGCAGATGTCGAAAACATAAATCAGGAAAAAATAAAACATAAATAATTTTTTTTTAATCGTTTGCGGAATTGTATGGCGATTATCGAAGTAGATTATTTAATTGCAGCTGTTGGTACTGATATTTTTTTATTCTTTAAAGCGTCTCCTATATTCCTGAGTTTTTGGAATGTTCATTTTTAATAACAGTTGCAGAATCATATTTAAATAATATGTATATAATGATTTAAGATATAATGGAGAATTGGAAAGTAAAATGAAGCGAAATACTTTATTAATTAGAATGGAGAACCAGTGAACAAATAGATATATTCTATACTTGGAAAATGAAGATGGTTTCATTCTACTAATTCCATTCAGAAAATCAAGTAGACAAAACAGTTGCATAAGCCATTAAATGAAATCAAATTACACACGTACACACACACACACGCGCATATATACATACACACACATGTATATATATATATA
>JACXVO010016881.1:2817742-2834369 GCA_015501135.1 Hapalochlaena maculosa
GAGAGAGAGAGAGAGAGAGAGAGAGAAAGAGATACATAGGTAAGTATGTGTGTGTGCGAGGTTGCGTCTGTGTGATTGTACTTGTGCTTGTTCGCTATCATCACTTGACAACCGATATTGGTGTGTTTACGTTTCCGTAATCTAGCGGTTCGGCAAGAGTGATTGATAGATTAAGTACAATTTTTACAATGAAGTTCGTTTTTGTTGACTAAAAGCAATGCTGCAGCATGGCTGCAATTGAAATGCCTTAAACAAATACAAGGATACAATTATAGAAGAAATGTTTATGTTTACAAATATTGTCCTTTCACTCCATACTTTCTGGATATATCAGTTTTAAAATCTTCATGACTGTAATTTCTCTATTCCTTTTAATATACTGTCAGAACAACTATTTTCCTTGCTAATTTGGCCACAACGTGAGGCTAAATCTTCTCGAGAGATTACACATATTCCTGCGATAATTTATCGGAGTCGTTAAAAAAACAACGGTTCTAAGAGAATTATATCAAATCATTATTAATAAAATCAATTATCCGGTATTTTAACTGTTGTCAATGTTACCTTGTCTTACCTTCTTCTATTTTAAATAAAGTACACTCAAAATTAGGGTGATTGATTGTTGGATGGCAAAGAACACCAATGCAAATATTTTACTTTATCCGTTCTGCTCAATTCTATTCTCAATTACAATTCTAGCGTGACCTCCTTTGTTGTTAACATTACTCTGCAGCCAGCTAAAGATCACCATCAAACTTTGTCTGATCTTTATGGAGACTACGATCTGTAGCAAACATTTCAGTCAATTATCAGGTCTGACGGTATCTTCATCTCACTAATCTTTAAGTATTTATTCGTACTGCTCCTCTATCTGATATCAGAATTATTTATTTAGCACTAGTATTCATATAATAGACTAAACACCTGACATTTGGCACGACAGCATGGTTGGATTTCATTTTGTTCATTGTTATGCATAATTTATGCCCTCGACTTTGTATGATATAATACTGAGCCAATTCTGTGACGAACCTAGCGTCACTACTTCTGATGCCTAATGAATATTACATTATTCCTTTACGTTGGTAGCAAAGATCATTATGCATTTATTCATAATATTTCATTGTTAGAGAGACGGTAACGTGCAACCCTATTTAAAATAAAACTTGACGAATACCGGTTCGGAAATTATCTAATATTTATATGAGCAGATATCAAATAACATCAGAATGTAGAAAAAAGACGTTTTGTAGATATAACTGGTGCAAATCGTGAGCTGAATGCAAATACCTGCATATATATTAAACGTAAGAATTGATGACATATTCCGAAAATATAAACACTCACACACATACATCCATATATATATATATATATATATATATATATATATATATATATATATATATATACATACAAACATGTATATAAATAAATAAATCTATATATATATATATATATATATATACATACATACATACATACATACATACATACATGTAAATATATAAATATACACGCTCTCGAAAATACCGTGCCTATGTAGTAAGATATTTGCATTGTATCTTATGATCCTGGCTTCTAATTAACTGTGTGGCACGTAAAAACTTCTTTCTCGTCGATTTTAAGAATTTCGCGTTCACCGACGAGCGAACGTTGAGTGCTCTATGTGCTGACGCAACCAATTCCTCAGGACGGTTAGTTAAAAGAAAGTGTAGCCGATTGGATTCTGCAAACGCCAATGTTTGACTCACAGGAAACCAAACCTAAAAAAACAGACATAACTTATTGCAAGCAAACTCGACAGTATCAATATTCACGTTGGAGCACGGAGTAGGAACATGCTTAAAAACACAGATCAGCTGTGTTGAAATCTTGTTTGGCCTTCTCCCGGTGTGGCTGCAGCAGCGACAAATATCTTGAAGAAGGATGAATTTTGGTATCAGATCTAATTTGATCTAACACATTGTTTGTTCATAAGTTGAAGAGTAAGGGAAAATGATATTCAGTACGTAGAAGACAGCCATCCTTAAAATAGCATATGCCAACTAACTCCTGATGTTATAAAAATTAAATTGCATTAAATAAACATCATTAAATGGAAAATATTTCTAACAACCCTACATATATTGATCAGTATAAAAAATATGCAAATGCTTGCATACAGAACTGAGAGGTTTATAAAAAATGCGTCTGATTTACATAAAATTTAAACTCGTTTCCATATAAATTATAAGTTTCAATACACAATTGATAACCATAATATATTACACGTTTTTTTCTGAAATATGATGCAGCTGATAAAAGTATTAGAGGAATTATATATAATTATACTAATGCGTTGTTCATTAGAACGAATGATATTTCTAATTCCACTGAGAAGCTAAAACTTGAATTTCCCATTAATAGAATGAGCCCATTAAATTCTAGGAAATTGTAGTGATGAAAATAACGTTGTTAGTAGAAAGACATGAAAAAATATTAGTTTGCCCCAAACGGCAATATACGCAGTATGAAAAAATAATAATTGTTAAATACCATAACAGCAACGATAACGAATATAAACCATAACGATAACGAATATAAACCATAACGATAACGAATATAAACCAGTATTTCTTTATGTCGATAGTTGAGCATCAGTTAAAACATTTATTTACTATTGTAAAAATGGATTTAATCTCCTTTCCAAAATCACGCGTCGTCTGTAAATAATATTAACATTCTTATATTACGAAAAAAGAAAATAGTACATATAGAAAAATTATACACCAATGCACAGGAGTGGTTATGTGGTAAATAGCTTGTCTACCAGCCACATGTTCTCGAGTTCACTCCCACTGCGTGGCACCTTGGGCATGTACTTTCTACTATAGCCTCGGGCCGACCAAAACCTTGTGAGTGGATTTGGTAGACTGAAACTGGAAGAAACCAGTCGTATATATATATGTGTATATATATTCTTTCTGTGTGTTTCTCTGTCTGTATTTGTTTCGCCCATCATCGCTTAACAACGTTGTTGGTGTGTTTATGTCTTTGTAAATTAGCGGTTCATCAAAAGAGACCGATAAAATAGATACTTGGCTTTCAACAGAATAAGTTCTGGGGTCGATCTGTTCGACTACAGACCATGCTCCAGCATGGCCGCAGTCAAATGACTGAAACATGTAAAAGAATAAAAGAATATCTACGAAGAATAATAAATGTATTCGTACATTCTGAAAACAAACGAACAAAAAGATTATGAAACGTGAAACAAAAAAAATGTTATTAATTTGTTACAAGAACAATCGTATTTAGTATGGTTTATAAGAATATCAAATTATACATCCGTGTTCTTCGTTCATATTTCGTTTTATTGTTACTGGGAGAATTAAAGACAATTTGGGTCTCAAATGAATTTTGAATTGAGGTTGCAAAAGGATGTTACTAAACGCTGTACATGTGTTGTACGGCCAAATGCAAATCATTGTTATTTACGTTTGACATGTATAACTATGACTGAAAAGTTAAGCTAATAATCCGGATTGCTATTCCACCGAGGTCGACTTTACCTGTCGTCCTTTTGTGGGTCAATAAATTAAGTACTAGTTTCCTACTGGGTCGATCTAATCGACCGGTCCACTTGTTTGTTCTTGTTTTCTTGTCTGTTCTTGCTTTCCCTCTCTATGTTTAGCCTCTTGTGGGCAATAAGGAAATACACATTCTCGAGTGTTATTTCTGGGTGGAAGGAGCAATGGAATAACATTTTAAAATCAACGTGAATATTTCGAACAAACCTAAATATATCTAGGATGATATTCAATATCAAATATCACTTATATCGCAAACAGTATCCATTTAGATCCGTATTTTTCACTTCCCTATATTTAGCATTATTACCTTGCTAAACATTTTCTTCGTGGTGTTCAATAAAATTCTTTTTCTTTGGATCCGGCAAGAAGCTGTTGGAAACCCTCAAAATAAAAATGTATTTAATGACAGTGTATTTGAATAATAACGCTTTTTCAAAATGTACATCGGAACTCAATGTAAAAGATGTAATTTTGGGATATATTTCAAAATAATTAGTCGACTGCAACAAGGTATAAAGCACCTTTTTTCCATGTGAATTTCATATAATTATCATTTCTCCTATAACTATTTCTCAAACCACATATCTAACGTTTCAGTCACTTTTTAAGTAAAAATCCAATATATTAAATTGTGCAAGTTTCGAAGAATCGAATGCTGTAATACACATGAGATGGAAGGAAAAAAAAGTTTTTGATTCGGAATTTGTTGTGCAAATGATATAATGATATATTTCTATACCAAAAAATAATTCATCCACCATATTTCAGTTTATCATAAAATACATAGGCGAGAATAATGGACATGAATAAATACCATTGTTATTTCAAATCGACAATGTAATTATCTAGAATCTCGAAAACATAATTATTGCTTTATTTAAATATTACCCGAAAACAATTATTCTGTGATATTCAATATAGAAATGTTCTTTAGAAAACCTAGTCAAGTATTTAAAAGCGTGTCATTATCTCTTTTTCCTTTCATGAAATCAGGATCTACAAAAGCTAGATAAGTAAATGGGATATCAATTACAGTAATGCATAAAACCAAGAAAAAATATCTGATATGGAGTGTTGTTAATGCTCTTAGATATGTGTTGTTTAAAACGAATAATATGTATGAGAACATAATAAAAGAAAAAATCCATAATGAACCGTAATAAGTGTTCTATAATATATATCTATCCATATTTTTTGTTTTCCAACAAAACGCCTGTACGTCTATCTTGCTAACTCTCTATCAATTTATCTATATAACTTTTTGTCGATATATTTATATCAATATATATATTATATAAGGCGCAGGAGTGGCTGAGTGATAAGTAGCTTGCCTACCAACCTCATGGTTCTAGGTTCAGTCCCACTGCGTGCTAAGTTAGTATCGCTATTTGTCCTCCTACCATCGATTGGCAACCAATGCTGGTGTCCCCTAGCGGTTCGGCAATAGAGTCCGATAAATTAAGAATAAGTTCTGGCGTTGAATTTTTCGAATGAAGATAATGCTCCAGTATGGCCGCACTCAAATGACTGAAACGTGTAGAAGAATAAGATTATATATATATATATATATATTGAGTGAGAGAGAGAATGAGAAAGACAGATAGACTGACAAAGAGACAGATAATCGAATTCTTTCAAAGAAATAATACAAAATTGTTCCCTGTTTGTAAGAGTATATTAGATTCAATAATACATATTCTATTTCAGGAGGGAGTGAATATTGATGTATTCTGCAAGGAAATATTCACATATAATATAAATAACAAAGAATACATATAAAATAATATTAATCTATAACGCCAGCTTAATATGGCAGCATAATTTAATGGACGAAGTTTAGCTTCAAGACCCCCACGTCTCTAGCTAGCCTATAAATACGAACCCGAGTCTACTAGAATTTGAAAACAAGGGAGAACATCCGCTCTCCTATGTTATTGCAACAGATGCAGACCGGTTTCGACATCATTGCGTCTCCCTAGTTTTCAGACTCTATTGAACACAGTCTCATGAGTCAAGGCTAGGTAGAGACGTGCGTGCCTTTGAGCTCAACAACGGTAGCTTTCGTCCATTATATTGGACCGCCATACTAATTTGGCCTTATAGATTAATATTCACTAGAGCTGACCGTTCCCTCATTAAGGGAGAAGTTGTCTGTAACCCAATTGAAAGGGACCCATTTAATTACACACTACATTCGTTACATCAATTTAAACCAGGTGCTAAATTTTGATGTGTAAGAGTATAGAATAAATAAATACATTCGATTTATCTAATTGTTTATGCACTTAAAGATAGCTCTGCATTTCAATTCATGGATTGATATCATGGCTAAGTAAATGACGTTGCTTTAATCAGTTGTACTGCATCACTTCATAACACCAGAATTACCTAGTTTTATGGGGACTTAACCATTCACTAATAATAGACTCTTCCAACTATTTATAAAACATTTGACTAACACTCTCGGGGGTAGATTATTTTTTTATTTTACTGATGAAGTGACTTCGTTCTGATTTACTAAGACAGTGAGTTATTCGATTATTTGCTTTCAGGAATTATTATTATTGCGTCGTTTGCATGTGTCTTTCCCATAAGGGAATTTTGTGTATATTGTTGCATTAATTTGAACTGTTACTTTCCCCCTATGTGGGAAAATCTGCTTATAATGCCCGTGACATATATAAACTGTGTTCCTTTTAGGAACGATATACTATTATTTTTGCTTTGTGTTCCGTTTGGAACAATTGTTATTGAGATGGCTAACTCCACCGTTAGAAGTTTCGCCTCCGCAGCAGGAGGCGCTGAAGAAGTGGTAATGACGAGAGAGGAGATTCAATCCTACTTCGGTATGATAAACGTAGAAAATGGTGAAAGTACAATCACTCTGCCAAAAGAGTTAACCATAAAAACAAAGGAACGTACGATAGTTCATAAAACCTACAACAAGGGGAAAAAAGTGCCTCGAGCAATACGAGGGATCCACAATTGAAAAGTATTTGGGACCGATATTGGTCCAAATAAAGCAGTAGGTATGCCACGGCAATAGGTATGCTACCGTGGATGCGAGGTTCGAAATGGTTGACAAAGCAAGAGAATTCTCGTCCCGTACTATACAAAGCGGGTGTGTGAATATGATACCACTATACCTCGTTCGAATGACATCAAAGATTATTATTAAAACACCCTGTGCCACGAGAGAAACATCGACTGTGTAGTGGAAACGCTACTCAGAGGGAGGGAGGGAAATATTGATATAAAAATAATAAGAGTACTTTCCAAATACCTTAAGGACAAGTTCCTGAGTTATTGGTACAAGCCATCGTCCAAGACCTCGAGTTATTAGCTGAGGCTATTGCCATCGAAAACTGCACACTAATTATAAATCCAGAAGGAAGACCTCCGAAGTGATTTAAATGCGAAAATAAAGGGCACGGAGGAAATTACCGACGAAAGGGGTCTCTAACAAGGAAATAACGACCGCTGAGGGCAAGGAAACAATGACGAAGGAAGCGTCGAATACAAATAATGCTCTGGTGGAGTCACACACAACCCAAAAGGCAACGTCCGCCGTCAACGAAGAAGCTCCCGTAAGGTCAACGACAACTCCAGAGGCCACATCCATTGAAGCTAACACCACACAGGAAAGAGTGACGGAGGAAGAAATGGAGTACCAGCCAACATCCCCAAAAAGAACAAAAAGTCAAGAGGCGGCGTCAAAGAAACAAAAAAAGAAAATAGAACAAAAATTAACAAAAATTGAAGCCGGGAGAAAGGATGACCTCATCCTCATAATATGCAAAAACAAGAGTTTATATATGTATGGGATCTTAATACCCAAACACAAAATCTAGACTTTATACGAACAATAACGAGTGCCCCTTAATCTACGGTAAAATATCAAAAACTTTTCTGAAGATATGAAGGAGGAGCACTCTCAAGACATTATAAGGCTGGGAAGTTTTGTGAAGATGATAGACCCGCTGGCACCGTAAGATGAAGTCTAAAGGAATGAGGTGGGAGATTCAAAGATTCAAAACCAGCGGTATTGAGGTCAATCCTCCTCGAAAGATAAGGTAAGAACTTTTCCTAATCCTTCCCTTCTTTCTCTCTTTTGACAATGCAACACTAAACATAGGATGTTTAAATGTTCGTGAATTGTGTTCGTTGTGGAAGCAAACTTGTCTCCTCAACGACCTCAGGACACATAGCATAGATGTGATGATTGCTACAGAGACCAAAATGAACAGGCTACGGGACCTCTCATCCCTCCTAAATGACTATCAGAAAGTCCTGTCATATAGTAGGACTGGAGGGAATACGGGAGTTGTGGTCCTGCTTCGTAAAAGCCTGATGAATTTAGACACGTACCATCTTTGTAGACCCATGTGGTGAGCTGGTCGTCCTGGATATGTCATACGGGGAAAACGTTTCAGGTTGATTGGCGTTTATGTGCCAAGCTGCAATAATGAACTTAGTGATTTCTTTCGAAGCCTGGAGAGGTTCTTGGTGACATCAAACACAATAGTCATGTTAGGAGACATTAACACTGTCTTGCATGCACGTCATCATAGTGTTGGCTTGACCGATAGGAGAAGCAAATCGTGCCTCATCGATCTACTGAAGTAATTCAGGCTGACAGAACGATAGAGACTTGATAATCCGCAAGTGCCGATGTGGACTTGGATCAACCACGACGGATCTATCAGGTCTTACGTAGATAGGATAATATTTAATACTAGAGATAAATGCAGCTTTAGTTGTCCACAATTTGTTCATGTGCCCTACACTGATCACAAACTGGTGACCTGTAGTGTACATATAGCTAGAGTCCATAGACAGAGATCTGACTACTGGAATCTGAACAAGTCAATTCTGACATGTGAAGTTTACTGTAACCAGATTAAGGAGATAGTTATGAGTTCATTGACTGGCACAGTATTAAATAACCAGTGGTGGTATGACCTCAAAAAGTCATTCACTTTGAGTTTATGAGAATTAGCAAACAGTTAAGTCTAGAGCAATCTAGAGTACAAGGGCAACTAGTTAAGGCGTTAGAAGAGGCACTGAGAAAGGACTCTGCACCCCAAGTGCTGGCAGTCGGAGAGGTCCTATACCTACACCTCAGAGCCATGCACGAGGAATACAGGGTTCAGGCGAAAGCACGTGCAGGAGGTCGTGAGAGTGTCAACGTTGCCGCATGGTCTCACACAGTAGAAACCCAACATGGCAATGATACCACGATAAGGTTTCTGGTTGATGAGCAAGGGCTAACAATCCAAAGACAGGAGACGTGTGAGCTCTTTCACAAGCACTTCGCCGATCTGTTCGGGAAGTACGGTGCGCTGGACCATGAGGATGCCCTTAGGGATTTCCTGACTGGTGGCCCGTACTTGTCAGCACGAGAGGTTGAGTGGTGTGAAGGGCCGGTTATAACTGCGGGTGTGATAGATGTCTTTTCTGGGTACCCCGGGGACAAGTTGCCGGAACTGGATTGTCTACCCTACGAATTTTATAAAAGTATGCCAGACTTGTTCAGGAACATACAGGCCAAAGTCTACGCGAACTGGCAGCAGAACGGAGAATTCCCGAATCTGTTAGCCGGTGAGTGGTGACGTTGATCCGGAAGGACCCAAGCAAGGGGGACTCAATTAATAATTTTCGGCCCATAATTCTGCTAAACACAGAGTTAATGATTTTGGCAGAGGGCGTAGCGGGGAGAGTGAGGATTGTCCTGGATAGCCTGGTGGGAGGCGCATACAGGCGGAATCCTAGGCAGGTCGATATGGGACATCCCACATCTCATTCGCAATACCTCAGACAGGGTGGGTAACGTTTATGGCTTTGGAGGACACTGGTTAATTTAGACTAGTCTAAGTCGGCAGTCCTGCAAGAGGCTGGACTGGGCCTGGCCTTCCGCGGCCGGATCCAGCAACGTATAGCAATATTGAATCCGTTGACCGGGCGAATGGTTTCTCATCGAAACCGCTTGAAATCGAACGCTTTGTTCGCATAGTTGCCCAGTGTCTCCGATTCTGTATGCTTTGGCTATTGAGCCATTGCTGCAGAGGCTGGAGACTGTGGGTTGAAGCCCACTTGATTTATGGAACGGAAGATGAGAAACGGTGTATGTGGATGATGTCATCATCATCGTATCTGATGAAGGGCAGCTACCTCGTGTAGAAAACGCCATCAAATGTTATGAAGCGGTGGCTGGGGCAAAGATTAATCGGTCGGCGTGCATCTCGGCCCCTTGAGAAGTAAGTCGATGCTCCCCATCAGTGGGATGCTGGACGGAGGGACCGGATAAATTTCTCAGGGTCTGGCTAGGACCGGACCTCCAACTGGAAAAGAACTGTAACGATGTGGTTAGCAAGGTGGTGGTCTTTACACAATTTTGGTCTGGTAGGACGCTGTCCTTGCTAGAGAGTGGGAAGGTCGCAGAGGAGTACTTGACATCTATGATTATCTACTGCTGTCTTGCTCTAATTTTTGACTTATCAAATTGGAGCAGATCCTGTGCCGCTTTTTCTGGGCCAAGAGGATTCCACTCGTCAGGCGCTCCATCTGTTGCCAAAAACCTTTAAAAGGTGGGTTAGAGATGCCGTGGTTAACAATGCGCAGGCACGTGCTGAGGCTAAAGCATCTCGGGATTTACCTGGAGGGTGAGCAGGTGTGGTCACGTTAAACTCCTGTTACCAGATTTGAAGTCCCTACGGGACTTAGAAACATGAATCAGGCGTAGACTTAAGATTGCGGAATAGTACAAGGAGTGCAAACAGGCACTATTACTATTCTCTCGTACGAGCAATGCCAGCATCGGGGACCACCACTGCAGATTTTTATAGAGGGATGTTTGACAATGTCCTAGAGGATACTCTTGGCTTCAATAGAAATCATATAATCAACCTGTTCGGAAGAACATTCGGGCTGTGGTATCTAGATAATTTTCAGAAATCCTTAGCTTGGCTGTGTTACCGATCGGCTTTACCATTTAGAGAGAGGGCATCAAGATACGGAGATAACGTGTCACCCACGTATCCGAGGTGCGAGAGTGCCAGTGAAACTGTCCAAGACGCCTTCGTGCACTGTGGTGAATAAAAAAACTTGATAACCTATGTCGAACATCTGTTGTCAGTGTCGGAAAATATACGGCTCTCGAATGAATCCATTATTAAGGTGGTACCACACCCCCTTTTAACAAGGAGAGAGTCGTATCCTATTTCTGCGTAGTGGCCATATTGAAAGATACAGTATAGAGGACGCGTAGAAGAGGTATTGGGACAGGCATTTTCATCTCTGGACGCGGGTTGATTATTTTTTTCAAATATCACCTGCAAAGTAAGATCAATCTGGAGAAGAGTTGCCTGTCTCAGAGTGTTCGAGAGAAGATGGGCTTATGTAGTAAGAATGCGAAGGATAAATGCCTGTGAATGATAAGTGCCTGTGTAGCCGGTCTGAAGGAAGGGAGAAGAGAAACTCATTCAATTCTTAAAAAAAAAATTAAAAATTAATGATAAAAAACCTCACGGTGCTGGTGGGTGAAAAGCTCGACCATTGTATTAAATAATCACCTTATTCCATTTCATTCGATTTCCACTTTGCTTAAATTTTACTTGATTGCATTATATCATTCGTATTTTATTCATTAGTTTTAAATGAGTGTAAGTCAACTATGTTTGTGTCGCCCTGTGTTGTCCCCTCTATGTATACCCATGTGCGGGTAATTAAGAAATTAAATTATTCTGTATTCACTTTCCTGTATAATATTTTACTATCTACCTAAACTAGTCGTCCTAGTCTTTCCATGTGACCCATTCCCAGGATGACAACACCGGCGACGAGGTATTCAAACTTCCGGCGGTGTATTCAAACTCGTGACGAGATAATCGAACTAGCAACGAAGTAGTGGAACTTGCAAGACCAGCATTCTAGCACAACAAACTAGCGACGTGGAATTTGGTCTATCAATAAAATATTCAAACTATCCACGGCAACAAAAGCGACTAAACCTCTTAAGAACCAGTAAGAAACTTTAAAATTTCTGAAGGTTTTTTTTTCTGTTGCAAACCACTGAAAAATGAATAGGATTGTTCAAGCAAAAAAGAAAAGTATGTAAGTAGATTTTATTTGGTTAAACTAAAAGTCCCCTCTGAAAGGAAATTTGTAAATTTAATTGAAAAAGAAACTGCAATTGTTTTATGTTGTTGTTTCCCTTATGGTCTATATAGTGTGGACCGTTGAAAAAACAAAGACGTGTAAATTTCTAATATCTGGAAATACCGGTTCATGTCTTGCTTTCCTTCAAACATTTTTTTTCTTTTCAAATAAAAGGAAAGAACAGTGTAGCAACCATGCTACAATTGACGAAATGCGGTTGGGGCAGTAACAAAATGCTTACGAAAGACAACAGGAGACCGACGAAAGATTTCTGGAATTACTCTCACAACAATAAACGTCTAACGATATACAGCAAAAGGCTGACGAGAGATAATAAAAGTCTGACGAGAGTGTTGAACTATTACTCTCGTAACAACAAAAGTCTAAGGAGAAACTGTTACAACAACAACAAGAACCACAAGAGAGACTGTTACAAAAAAACAAGAATTATTCCAAACACTAACGAACAAAAACCAAGTAACAGAAAGCAATATAGCATTCTCACAAAATGCAGTCTGGAACGCTATTGAGCGTTTTTGTTATGCTCCAGTCAAAGATAAGACTTTCGCCTCATACGTTAGCAGGTATGAGCATTTGTATAACATTGATTGCGAAGATTAAGCAGACTCAAAAAAAAGGCCGCCAATTGCTTCGTAAACTTTGATCTACAGAACACGAGAATTTCGTGGATTGCCTTTTGCCGCGAAAAACGTGGAACTTAATTTTTACTTAAACTGTGAAACTTTTGACAGAACTGTTCATCCCCAAAACGTTATTATTCCACAAGAGGTGGAAATGTCTAAATATGACTGAAAAGGATGACGAAGACTACTTGATATTTGAGTCGGTCGTCAACAAACACTGCGACGATTTTAAATTAGATGAACTGGGTGCTGACGATTTGAAATGTGTGATATTTGTACAGGGATTGATCGGTATCGACAAAATCTTTGAAATTCGACGCAGAATTCTAATGAAATTGGAAAATGTATCTAACCTTAGACTACAAACGTTAGCGGAAGACTACCAAAGAGTGGTGGGCTTTAAAAAAAGCAAAAAAAATATTAAATAATCCGGCGTTGCATATGTAGGAAAAATACAGAAAAAACAAAACCTTATTCTCCAGAAAAATAAAAAAAATCACAGGACGTTATGCCACCCACACACAAAAGAAACAATTTACCGAAAATAAAAAAAGTCACCGCCTCGTCCATGTTATTGTTGCGGAGCGCTTCATTAGGGTAAAGATTGCCCATACCGCACAAAAAAATTGCCTGACCTGTGACAAAATTGGACACAAACGTTCTCATTTTAGAACAATGCAAAAAAAGCAAAATTCGGGTACGATACACAACATTAGACGAAAAGAGCGACAAAAACATTCGTAAATATGTGCTTGTGAAAATGTTAAACAAAAACGTGAAGCTAGAACTAGATTCATGATCAGATTTATCGGTTATTAATTTGCAGACCTGGAAAAGGTTAAATAAACTTACTATGTAAAAGACCAATAAAACAGCAAGAACTGTGACTGGATGAAAAATCAAATTTGAAGATGAGTTAATTACTAATATCACATTTAACGTTACAACAAAGAAATAAAAAAAGTTTTCGTGTTAAAAGACACAGAAAATCTCTTTGGTACAGATTGGATGCAACAATTCAATCTGTGGGATCTACCTATTAATAAGTTGTATTTCGGAAAAGACATAAGGCCAAATGTAAAACACGCGCATAGGATGAAGTTTCATGAAAAATATTTTATTTTTACATACCCAGGATGTTATATGTAGGGTTTCCTTTTTCTTGCTATAGTTCTTTCGACACACCATTTGCGCCCTAAACTTGATCCTATGCGTGTGTTTTGGCCCTATGTCTTTTGTTTTGGCGTGTGTTTTGGCCTTATGTATTTTCAAAACACGAACTCACATCAGAAATCTTGCCAAACAAATACAAAATCGTAATACCTGTTAATAATTTTTGTCAAAAAGTAGAAGCCCTAACGACGGAGATGGAAAATCTCCAATCAGAATTGAAAGAGAGTTTCCTTGAAGCTTTCTCAGCGGTCTGAGAAAATGTAAATAAATGTCGGTCAAATTCGAACTAAAAAATAACATGCAACCAATATTCAAAAAGAAGAGAAATGTACTGTTCACCTCATTGGAAAAAATAAATGAGGAACTAGACAGCTTAGAAAAAAACCGGCATCCAATCTAAAGTTGAATTCAGTCTATGGGAAGCACCTACTGTGTATATCATAAAGAAGTCAAACGAAATCTGCGTTTGTGCCGATTTCTCTCCTAGTTTAAACTCGGCGCTTCAAGACTACCACTACCCACTTTCTAGCCCTGAAGAAGATTTCACTAAGCTAAACAGAGGAACGATTTTTTCTAAAGTCGATCTGAGTGACGCATATCTTCAAATTAGAGTCGAGGAAGAAAGCTCGAAGTTGCTTTGTATTAACATTCATAATGGAATATTCAAATTCGTATGGTTAGCTTTCGGGATCAAATTCGCGCCAGCCATTTTCCAAGAGATTATGCATACCATACTGGAAATCCTTTATTTCGCGAAGCATACCTGGATGATATCATCCTAAATAGTAAAACTAAAGTGCATCATCGCGAACATGTCCACAACATCATCGAGAAAATGTCCATTCTCTCGAATATTTTGGCTTTACCATAAAAGAAGGAATATGTGATTTCTTCATCGAAGAATTAAAATATTTGAGACACATAATTAATAAAATGGCAGAAGACCGAACCCAGAAAGGTCAACAGCCATAAAGGAAATGTCGGCTCCTAAAACTATTACTGAACTACAAAGTGTCTGGGGGTTAGCAAATTTCTACCAAATATTCACCCCAATATGCACGAGCTACTAAGTGAGCTACTAAAAAAAGGACAAAGTGTGGAAATGGTCAATCCAATGCCGGGCGGCATTGGATAAAATCAAAAAGACACTGACGTCAGACTTATTTCTCACTCATCATTACCCCGAACTAGATATCATAGTCGCTAGTGATGCGAGCTCGTACAGTATAGGGGACTACATCTTACATAAAATACCTGACGGAATTAAAAAAATCAATTGCACACCCTTCACGATCACTGCTACCAGCAGAAAGGAATTGCTCACAAGTTGAAAAAGAAGCTCTTGCACAAAGTTCCACCGATATTTGCACGGAAAACCTTTATACTGCAAACGGATCACACACCTATAATAACCATTTTCGGGTCGACAAAAGAACTTCCCGTCTACACAGAAAATAGACAGCTGAGGTGGGGAACACTTCTGCTCAATTACTATTTTAAGTTAGAACACCTCTCCTCCAAGGAGATCGGGCACGCAGACGGAATTTCAAGGCTGGTCCCGAGACAGAATGAACTTCTAGAGGACTCAGTAATTGCTTCGTTACGCACTGATGGGTTACGCACGATGATGTGTCACACTATCAGAGAACTTCGGTCACGTTGAATGAAATTAAACTTGGAGCAAATAATGATGCATTCATTACTGTCACAAAACATAAGATCACAAATAAAAACAAACAAATACAGGTCATTTTTTCTTTGTGCAATGACGTCCTATTATACAACAAGAGGGTCGTCATACCGAACAACTTGCAAGAAAGAATTTTGAAAGAATTTTATATGGGTAACCCACGAAAAAACAGGATGAGGAGCCTCGTGCGTAATTATGTGTACTGGCTGAACATGGATTTAGATATCACAAACATGGTCAACTCATAGAAAGGTTGTGCTTTTGCGGCAAAGGCACCACCAGTCACTTTTAAGCCATGGCCCAAAGCAGACTAACTTTGATCTGAGATCGATATAGACTTCGCAGTGACAGTGGAGGATTTTTATTATTTAATTGTAGTGGACAGTTTCACAGAAGGGCAAGAGCTGCTCAGATGTAAGAGAGCCTGTACGGATGTAGTAATTAATTTCTTCTATGAGCTATTTTGCCCGATATCGTGCGCTGATTTTAAACACTTTTGCGGATTTTTTCCAAATAAAACACATCACGAAACCCCATAAGGACCCGAAACCGAATTGGCAGGTTGAACGCTTCGTCGACACTTTAAAAATGTACTTCAAAAAGCATGCGGCACACCAACAGTAAAGGTACTGCAACAGTTTTTAAAAATTTTATAAGATTACGCCTAACCCAAATACACCGTAATCGGTATACCCAGATGAGTCTATTATCGCTCGAAAGACAAGACCTGTATTTCAAAAACTGGTGCCAAAGCAAACTAAATTAAGAAGGACCTCTATTGGGCCCAACAAACAGTACAAGCCAGGAGAAAATGTCTTTTAGAAAACTAATAAAACAACACGTCTTTCTCTGAGCTGGCACAATAGACAAAAG
The DNA here is from genome assembly GCA_015501135.1 of Hapalochlaena maculosa. Classification (NCBI taxonomy): domain Eukaryota; kingdom Metazoa; phylum Mollusca; class Cephalopoda; order Octopoda; family Octopodidae; genus Hapalochlaena; species Hapalochlaena maculosa. The sequence continues at coordinate 2,833,855 of JACXVO010016881.1, forward strand.
AATCGGAAATATAGTGAATCATCCGATGTCCTAAATTCCTCCACAAGAGACACCTTTATCAAATCCGGAAGCGGTAGTTCGATTATCCCAACTATTCACCGCACGAAGAAAGAGAAGCCGATGCGACAATATATGACACCTTTGACATCGAACCACCCCAAGCAACTCCAGAACATCGCGGATTAAGAAGGAAAAGAAAATTCCCAGGTCCTTTCACGATCGATCCCCCAAAAAAAGGACATTGGTACACCTTGTGGAGTAAAGGCTTAGAAGGGGTGTTATGGGGACTTACACGTTCACTAATAATGGACAGGTTTAACTATTTATAAATACCGTGACTAATACTCTCGGGGGTAAATTATTCTGTATTCACTTTCCTGTATAATATATTTCTATCTACCTAAGCCTGTTGTTCGAGTTTTTCTTGTGACCCATACTAGGGTCACAACACAAAGGAATTCAACTTAATTACCTAATACTACTAAAACCGAATCATTTATATATATATATATATA
>JACXVO010016881.1:3244500-3255139 GCA_015501135.1 Hapalochlaena maculosa
GGGGGGCAAATACAGACACACAAACATACAGAATATAGTAGAAGACAATTGGCCATGGTGCCACGCAGTGGACTTAACCCGGGACCATGTGGCTTGTAGACAAGCTACTAACCACATAACCACTCCTGCGCCTTATAGAATATTCTTAATAGCAATAGCGTAACAAGATACAAGGTTACAAAATTAATCGTCCTAGTATTTTATATGTTGTTGTCTTTTGAGTATGATTTTGATATTGGTATTATTAAATACGTGTTGTTTCAGAAATCAGTCATTAATTTCAGTGACAATACTTACGATTTACTTTTCTTTTAATTGTCAGATAGTAATCCCCGTTAAAAAATTGGGACCTATTCCAACACCTTGATATGTTGGGACAATTTACACTAGTGACTAGAACCATTTAAAAATATCAAAGCATTTCTACATTGAATATACTTTTACTTGACACTAAACACACCCACTCAAATCAGTATGTGTACTTTAAGAACGTTAATTTGAAACCCTTTTTTGAAGTAAAAAACATAATAGTAATTAACTCCAATATATATTTAGTACTAGATATATATTCAATATGATAGCATTTCTATATAAATTCATTTATCAAATATGTATCCGAAATGCTTGAGAATGATGAAGTGTTGATGCTGGATAGGCGATGATGTACGTTCGTAATGTTGTAGTATGAAACATTACACGCTAAAATTTACTGAATATAAAATAAAATTAAGAATTTTTGCAGTAGGAACTTATTTATGTATGATAGCAGCGCAAAATTAACAATCCGCATTTCTTTGGGATGCAATTCTCAAGTATTATTTAGAGGTATAAACCAAAATAATACATTAGTATATACTTTTCACGTAGATATTGTATCAACATTTATATATTAGATTGAATTGAAGAAGTTTTAGATCGATAGTTGTGGACATGCTGGAGCACCGCCATCTGGCGTTACAGTCAACATCTCAGCAGTTTTTTTTGGTAAGTGGTATCTGATGAACGAGGGAGTTTTCCGCCGCTGCCCTCAATTGTGTTTTATGCCTTGAGGTTGGTTCATCTGGGATCTTCCTCAAAAGGAGATCTAGTCTTGTTTCAAAGACATCCATATCCACCCCATGTATTTCTCTTAGATCCTTTGGGAAGGTATTGAAAAGCTGGGAACCCATGAATCCCTGTCTACTGCAGTTTCTTGTCCAATATTTTGATGGTATGGCTGGAATCTTTGGTATTACATACTGGTATCCTGTTCTAATATTAGAGTAACTTTTAATGGTTAAATTTGGGAGAGGTCCCTCCAGAATCTTCCAGATATAGATCACAGAATATCATTCTCGCCAACGCTTAGCGAAGAGAGTTTCAATCTCTTGAGACTTTCCCTATAGTCTACATGTTTCATTGAGGCTATCGTCTTGCTGCAATTTCGCTTGACCGATTCTAGTTCCGCAGTCAATCCTATACTGTGTGGTGACAACAGCTGAGAGCGGTAGTCAAAACAGCTTCACACAAACGACTTCCGGAAGACTATCATATCCTCCTGATTTCTTGTTCCAAAAGTTCGGAGAATCCATCCTGTCAGCCGTTTGCAGCTCATTGACAACTTAGTAATATACACACGGAATGATGCATCATTGCTCATGTCAATGCCTCAGTCTCGCACTGAGTATACCTCTTTGCCTACAATCCCTTTAGGTTCAGTGTATTTGAATGATATGGATTTTAGTTTTGCATGCTGATAGTGTAGGGCTCGCAAAATTTCAGCATAAAACTGCATACCACTCTTTTTAGCCCACTTGAATATTGCATCTAGTTCTAATTGTAGGTGCAAGGTATTTTCAGGTCCCCGTATTACTTGCGAGACTTTTGTATTGTCTACATATCTTGTCACGACGGCTCACTGTGTAGCTGAGGGCATACCAGAGAAGGCCACTATGAGCAGTAATGGTCCCAGAACAGTACCTTGTGGGAAGAAATAAATAAATATTAGATATTCACATCGATTGGAACATGTCAGAATCAATATATTTCGATAAACGTTTCTCATATTCACCAAACTAGAATTAATTTAGACTAGAAATCCTTATCACAAATGAAATATTGAGGCAGGTTAAAGTGGCACAACATATGTTTTACGTTTCTACTCATGGAAGGAACGGGCTGTCATCCTGCCATTTCTCTCAGCACATTCTATGACAGTTCTACACCACAAACAATCCCTTCACCCATTTATCAACGCGGAACAATTCTGCACATGAAAGATTTGCTTACTCGGAAAAATGGATGGAACAATACCTCCATTTACAAATTTAGATGTTCATTTTCCCTTCTAGTCATTTAACCCCTCGTCATACAATTATTATATTTCATGTCCTGTTATAAACACAATTCTTTTCCTATTGCACTTTTCTCTGCCTTTCGTCTTCTTCTCATTTGTCTTCTACTTCCTCTATCACGTAATTTCCTTTCCTACAAATTCCGTATAATCTATATTAGTAAAAATTGGCTTCCGCTGCCATCAGTCCTTCAGAGATAAATGGAGATAAACCTTGCACTATTTCGTCCACCCATTATAAAAAATTCCATCCGAAATGCTACATTTTCAACTTTAATCTGTGATCAAAATGTACACATAATGTTGCTTTTTCCAAATAATATATTTTCAAAATATATTATAAACTAGTACGTGATGTTCCTATACGGATATAGCTGGATAATAGCTTCCTAAGTATTTATAAGTGATTAATGTATCACACGAAGAAAAGTGTAACCTTGTAACAATTAAATTATATTAGAGAAAGCGCTTAAATGACTTTTGTATTATTTCACCACAAAATTGAATTTTCATACAAGTTTGTGACCTTAGAATATAGACCTGGATTTTTTCACTCCAGTGACTGTTTCGACTTTGATGAATACATTTTTTATTTCTTCTTGAATCTGTGTTTAGCTTGCTTGCAGATTGTATTATTTTTCCTTACTCATCATGAGTGAAGAAAGAATAAAGAAAATTGGGACTCGGTTATAGGAACTGGATATACAAGAAGTAGAAATTGACAATGATATTTTCTTAGGATAGCGAGGTATGTTTGAGAAGGAGGCGTCTAACCATAAGTAAGATCCGTCCAGAATAGGAAGCAGAGGAGCTTTTAGAGAGGGTAATAAATTATGCAAGACTATCGAGAAGCAGATGAAAAAATAAAAGCAGCGCTTCAAGAAGATACAGAAATGTGCTTAGAACCCATTAAAGATAAATTAACATTCTTTGCAAGAGAATGGTAATATGATACAGTGCCCCACGCTTTCCAGATTTACTAAGAACTCCCTCTAAGGTGCACGGTAGATTGTCCTGGATACTTCTGCCAGGATTGCACAAAACCTTTAGTTGGAGGACATAATCTCTCATTCTTCTGGAGAAATGTCCATGTTAGGAGGTCGATGTCCTTTCTATTATCATTTGTAACAATATTGCCGTATTTTTCTCTCTACCGTAATCACCGAAAATTTGGTGTTTTACGTTTTTTAGTTCTTTATCTGTCGAGAAATCTGCTAACTCGTTTATTAGCCATTTGTTGGCAACACACATGACCATGAATCAGTCATCTCGATTCTTTTCGACGGTCTTTAAAGCTTTCGTTGCCATTAGATTTTCCCTTCTCGTTGATTGGTTCACTGATAGACGTACTTGGTAAGGGATCCACAAGTGACTCACCGGTCAACAAAGTTTTGGTATTCTTGAGAGGTGATTCAGGGGACGATATTGATACAGCTATAGTTTCACCTGGAAGTGACTCACTAGTCGAACTGTTTTTCCTCCATACGAAGTGATAGAGTTGGTGATTTTGGTGAGAATGTATCCATGCATTCCACAATTTACAGAACACTGGGTTCTAGTATTCTATAACTTAAAGATAATTGCTAACTGAAAATTATTTAGCAGATTCGGGGAGCAAGTATTGCTCTTCCTATCTGTACATGAGTCAACATAATCTCCACGTGCATCGCAGATTCTCTAATAGTTTCCTTGCAAGACAATGAATGTTAAGTACCAAAAGACGTTTCCTGGTCACAGGAATACTCAATTTTCCCAATTGTATTGAGTACAGAAATTGCAGCCGTATGATTATCTTACCACAGCTAAACATGACGACCAGCCATGACGACCAGCCTAACTTCTGAATCAGAAAAAATGACTTTTCTCTGAAACCCAATTTCTTTTAATTAGGACTAGTATTCCGCTTCAGCTTGAAGGACAATCTGGAGAAACAAATTTCTCGTTACCATCCAAGAACGGTAGCAATCTTGGTACTTTTATACGGGTTTTGCTGGAGACAACAACATCCAAACTGCAGAACTTGATGTCATCTATGAAGGGTCCTTGCTTCCAAACTGACAACAGGTCAGGTAGATTTTATACAAGAACTATAAACCTTAGACATGACCTACCTGAATCAATGAATCATGATAGCTTTCTTATCCTTTTTTGCTTTCATCCGCAATCGTAGGGTTTTGAGACTTAGGCCTCCAAAAATATGATGAGAAAAATTCCACATCAGAGGGCCTACGTCATAGTGGAATTGTGACTCGTTTCTTCGGAATGACTGGCAAACAATTAAATAGTATATTACTATTATGTAGACTTATATATATATTCCATCCATTCTGGCTGTTGGCTTAAAACACTTGCTAACTAGTTTGGTGGTCATTGTGCGGGGTTTTATTTTTTCTTACGATTGGTCACGCATCTCTCTTTACTGTCACGGCTCTCCTACTTTAGTGTAGACAATTTTTGGTGATAATGCTGCTGTTAATGGTGTCCTTTTATGCGTTCTTTTCCTTGGCTTCTTTTGTGATGTTTTGCTCAGAACGTATGTGACCTTTCAACCCGCACCGAAAGCACCGAGGTTTTCCTGCATGCTATAAAAATAAGGATCCCTGTCTCTCCGTCGTTTCGTACCTCTGAAATTTCTTCCAGTACAGGGGTCCGCTGCTCATTCAATTTTCTTTTACTGTAACCTGGAAAATAGTTATCAATTCCTCCAGGTCCATTATTGCGGCTGCCACTGTTCAGAAGGTATGCACATCTGGTGGGATGTTATTAATTCGGATTTTAGACCTTTTTCTTCCCATATGTACGGGGTAAAGTACCACCTCCTCCGGTCTCAGAGTTTCAGACGAGTGCCGCAGGGCTACCTCATTTGGGCCGTACCTATGTTCTGCAAAGCTTTGTTTTCTACCGCTTATTAAGAAAGTAATGTCGGGTGATATAAGTCTCAAAATATCTCTCAAACTTTTTTTTCTCTCGTTTTCTTTCAATCTGTTAGTTTATAGTTTTAACATTATGTTTTGTAAATAACTTTCCTGTTCTTAATGTCAATGGTAATTTCTGTGGGAGAGAATACTTTGACCTCTCTCCCCTTTTTTTCCAACATTGCAAGAAAGAAAATTCAATTCATTCTTCTCGATATTAATTTTTGTTCTTCCCTATCGGCTGCTGCAGGAAAATTACGGATTTTGGACAATGGTGCTGGTGCAGGCGTAGCTGTGTGGTAAGTAGTTTGTCTACCAGCCACATGGTTCCGGGTTCAGTCCCACTGCACGGCACCTTGGGCAAGTGTCTTCTACTATAGCCTCGGGCCGACCAAAGCCTTGTGAGTGGATTTGGTAGACGTAAACTGGAAGAAGCCCGTCGTATATATGTATATGTATATATTCTTAATGTGTTTTTCTGTGTCTGTGTTTGTACCCCCACTATCGCTTGACAACCGATGCTGGTGTGTTTGTGTCCGTCACTTAGCGGTTCGCCAAAATAGACCGATAGAATAATTACTGGGCTTACAAAGAATAAGTTCTGGGGTCGATGTGTTCGACTGAAGGCGGTGCTCCAGCACGACCGCAGTCAAATGACTGAAACACGTAAAAGAATAAAAGAATAAAAGAATAATAGTGCCGGTGAAAAATATTGCTCTGTCACAAAGGCAAGTATGTCACGCAGAACGCTGCTCGGTGACTTTATTTCTTTCCACGGCAAAACTTTTCGGCCAAAACATTGAATAAAACAAAGTTCGTGTTTATTTACGTCCCACAGAATTGTCTGAAAGACAGCTAGCAAGAGAAGAAAATTATACTAATTTCCCCTCGCTGGTGATTTAAAGACAAGTTTTTTTTTTAATTCAATAATCAGATTTTTCAACAAACACGAAACGTTTTAACAAAGCAACAAATACTCAAAATCAGAGCATAACGCAATTAAGCCACCGATAATAACCCGCACGCAAAAATCATTTTTGATGAGAGGGGTAACAATTGGCTTCTTGATCGTTTAAACTTATATTAAATTCTACAGTATAATGGAGGCGGGAGTGACGCTGCCTCCAGGAGGAGTCGATAAGTTTGAAAAATAAGTACTATCATGAAAAATCTTTGAAAAAGGAAAAAGAAAACGACCAAACCGAGTGTATGAAAAAAAAGAGGAAACAAGACACTTAAATATAACCACTCGACTTCAGGGTTCGAGTGGAACATTGTGTTTCATTTCATTCGTAATAATTCTTTTATTTCCCGATTTCCTCGATAATTTCTATAATTTTTATTGCTTAGGATGTAGTGTCTCCTATGCTTTTAGCCCCTAGTGTGTAACAAAATGAAATTGAAAATCCTTAGCGTGTTGGACGAAATGCTTAGTGGCATTTCGCCCGTTGCTACGTTCCGAGTTTAAATTGCGCCGTGGTAGACTTCACCTTTCATCCTTTCAGGGTCGATAAATTAAATACCTGTTTGAGTACTGGAGTTGAGCTAATCGACTGGCCTCCTTCCACAAAATTTCAAAGCTTGTGCCTGTAGTAGAAAGGATAGTATATACATTTTAAAGTTAAACAATTACTACTTCCAAATCAAGCAATGAAATTATATTTTGTCTGTCATCAAATGCGACATCAGTGGTGTCGTTTCAAATCATTGTTTAACTACATCAGCTAGCTAGATAGAGAAATACACTCTACACTACCACCCGATTTTCACTTGTTGACGGTATAGATTTGATTTAAGTTTTACGCTTTACGTCTGTAAGAGATGCTTTATTGAGTCTGCAGCTTGACTTTACACATCATATATAGATTATAAAACTCACATTACTAATTTGAACTATTTTAACTATATTATATATATGTAACTTGTAAGAAACTATAATCTATTCTCCACACATATTATTGTTGTATAAACAATTTCTTTTCATTTCAGTAACAGGCAATTACTTTGTATTCACCATAAAAAGGCTGATACTTTGATGTTTTAGAATCAATGACACTTACGTTCAAGCATGCTGCATTAAAAAAAAATTGGAATAATTCAAAATGGGCTGGCTGATTAAATAACGTCTACACTTTCATACCTATGTTTATCTAGGGCGAATTATTTTTTCTTTGTGTTGCAGATTGTGAATATGTCTTCTCTGAATGGATTATGTGATTTTGTTTAGGAAAAAGTGCCATATATTTGTGTTTTGAGTGTGTATATTGCGAATTCAGGTTTTTCGTTTTCTTTGTTTTTGATGGGTTCTTTGTTTGAGATTACTAAGTTGTTTTTGGTTTGTGTTAGTGTATATTTTGGATGGGTTTGCCAGTTGTCGTTGGTGGTACTTTATGAGAGCGGGGGAATTCCTTCCATTCTCACCTTAATTTTGAAACTTGTCCATCCATCGTTGCTCTCCTCAAACAGGTTTGGTGGTGGTTATTTTGGGATGTCCGTCTGTGGCTTTTCCCCTTTCCCGCTGTGACACCTTTGATGTGAACGATTTTATCATGGTATTAGTAGATTTCTTTTTTTCCTTCGGTTTAGGAGTTTGTGTTGGGTCGATTGGTGGAGGCACAAAAAGCAGCAAAATTTGTATAACAGTTCAAAGATCAATGACAATCTCTAAGGAGAAAAAACCTACAATTAATTGAGAGCATCTGAAAAGTGCGTCTGTTCAGTAAAAAACGCGGGAAGGCATAAAACATAATTATATTAAATTGTTAATAAGTTAATTAATTTTAAATACTTATTTCGTTATTATCCACAAGATGACTAAACAGAGGGAACAAATCAAAAAAGGAAAGACAAACGGATTCAGTCGATTAGATCGACTCAATGTGTAACTGCTACTCATTTAATCGAACCCGTAAGGATAAAAGACAAAGTCGAAAGCGGCGGATTGTTGTTAAATATTAATTGTTGTCCTCTTGTTGAAAATAAGTTTTCGTCAAGAAGATATTATTACTCAAAACATTTGAGAGTGGAATTCATTGTGAGCTTTCCCTTTATTTGCATGCATATAATAGAAACTCCACTTCAAAATACAGGGAGACAAATGCTGAGTTATTTTTTCTATATATATACGAAAATCTATAATAGAAATATATAACTCCGCAGGATAAGATACAAATTATTTGCTGTGAACCTCTTACCTATATGTTTAGATTCCCCATTCTCCGAAAACCTAGAACTGAATATCTTTCAAATGGTTAGCATTTTGTCGAAACCCTATTTTGTATAATCTAAAATAATACTAGATTTATCCTATCGATCGCAAAAAGACGAATGCAGTTCGAATCAAACTGAGACATAAAACTCATTCTGAAAAGAACACTAGCAGTGGAAAGCAGGTAATATAAACATTGATACAATATCTTACACAGGACTTATGATTTCATTATAATGCATACGTGTCTTCGTAAAATGACATGAAATAAATGTTTTCAATTTTCTAAATTCTATATTATATGACAAAGTAATTTTGTTCGATTGAACATAACACACAGCTACTGACGCCAATACACACATATATGGCAGGTTTGTGTGAATGTGTAGAGGAGAGATATCGGCATTAATAAACTCTTTCAAAGAATCGTAAAACCTTAATAGTATATAGTCACCAATGTTTACCACTGATCATAAATATTTTATGCTATGCACTTGTAAAAATTGGTGTCACATATTTTTATAGACTCGCAGGTAACATTAGAATTAAATCGACAGGATATATGAACAGTTTTTCGTTAATATCTGATAATGAAAATAAATCATAATGAATTCATGTTCTCCACCACACACACAAATTGATATTAAAGAAATAGAAATTTATATATGTCAACCGCTTTTGAATTAGTGAAATCGAACATCGCAAGTAGAATTTGCATTGTTTTCTAAAACGTATGCTAATCTCGCGCAGAGATCCTTTCAAGAAAAAACAACATTAAGTTACCGGGGAATTATATGTTTAGCATTAAATATAATATACTATTGTTTAGAAAATAATTCGCAGAAGACTTCAGTTATACTACTTTAGCAAAATACACCTGGTATATATTCTTTTAACGTGAAAAGTGTAAAAAATACTTCTATTACATAAAAAAGGCTTCTAAATGTTACGGCTAAAATATTGCAAAATATTTAGATATAATGATATGCAGTATTCCAATATATTATTCTGTATGTTTTTATTTGTAAAATACTTAGGTATATCCGAGGAATTTGAATTAAATTCTTGCATTACTTACAAATTGTAACGTACTTCTCGTTATTATTTTGTAGATCCATTCACTGTGTTCTACCCACTGGAATATCTGATATTCAAATACATGTTATTGATTTAAATATTCTTTTTATCGACTGATAAATCGTTATTTAACAAATATTTTCTTAGAAAAACCGCTAACACCCAAATGTCAAATTTGTGAGAAATATTTTGCAAATCACTTTTGCTTCACTAGGAACATCTGTTAAAAGATTATTTAGCTTCGTTGCATATACTATGTTAAGCAAGAAGTGTAACTTTTTGTATTTTCTTCTCTACAACATAACATTAGCATATGATATGTGCTCCACGATACCTTTTTAATCTGTCAATAAGACCATCGATATCGTTACGGCGGAAACTGGAGTTGTTAGCAGGTCAAGTAAAATGCTTTGTGGCATGTCGTCTGTCCGAGTTAAAAGACCGCCAAGTTCCACTTTGATTTTCATTCTTTCGGGATCGTTTAAAATATACCAGTTGAATATTGGAGTTGGCGCAATCAACTTCCTATGTCCACAAAATTGCTGAACTTGTGCCAAAACTTGAAATCAATACTTGCCGTGAACGTTTTAAGGGAGCCGGACAAAATGCTTAGTGACATTTCCTCCCTCATTATACGAGATAAAATTTAGCCGAAGGTCATACTACCTTTCGTCCTTTATGGTCGACAAAAAACAGTACGGGGGGAAATCTGGGAAATTGGTTTTGATACTTCGCAAAATGGTTTTCCTGTAAGAATTCCTGTACAATATACTGTCATTATACAGAAACGTCATTACATAACATTTGAGTTCAAATGTTGTTGGTCCCCTCCGCCAGACCTTTGTTTCAAGTTTGAGTCCTTAATCTATTAAACGTTTTTAGTTTTAAAATCTTAAAAGAAATAGCTTAGTAAAATTGATCTTCAAACTGAAAGGTTCCACCACTTATAAAAATAACATCAATATAATGATTATAGTGTAACGTGAAATAATTTTGATTTCAAACGTTAGTGGGTACGTTTTTCGAAAGCCTGTTTTACTACAAAACGTAATTTTTAATAAAACGGAATTTTAAAACCAGGAATGAGGGAAAACGATAATCCTATAT
>JACXVO010016888.1:3282736-3294510 GCA_015501135.1 Hapalochlaena maculosa
TCTGTGTCTGTATTTGCCCCACCACCACCACCATCACTTGACAACTGATGGTGGTGTGTTTGTTTGACTTAAGGCAGTGCTCCAGCATGGCTGCAATCAGATGACAGAAACATCTAAAAGAATATGAACGCATTCTATTTTACACATTAGTGCACACTAACCTGCAATGCAGACACACACACACACATACACACATACACACACATACACTAAACCTTAACTATTAATATTAAGTTACAACTTGAAAAGAAAGGAAGCTTACTTATATCATGAATTTAGCGAAACGTATTAATTAACAAGGGAAATAACTTTATGAAAATGGTTACAAAAATTTCTTGTTTTGAATCAAATCAAGAAAATCATTTCCTCAACTTATGAAATTGGAAGCCATCAGCATTTTGAAATATATTTCTATTTCTCCTTTTATTTTTTTCGATAAAATTTCAATAATTTAATTTAACAGATGAAGTTCAAGTGATCTCACTTAAAATGTTGAAACCATATAAGTTTTAAAATGAATGTAATAAAATGAATTAAATAAAGAAATCACTTGATAATAAACATTATAGACATTAAAATGTCAAATTAAGAAATGGGAGAGTAACTTAAAGTGAAAAGTGTATAATTTGATCTGGAATAGTTGTAAGAAACAATGTCATTTTTCTAGATAATAATATGACCTTGTTTTGTTTAACAATTTCTATTTTTGTCAAATACTCTTTTTATTTATTCTCCTCGTTGTTTGACATTACCATAGATAGTATTAGAAGAATGAACAAGTAAAGAAGAACGAAATATACTGATGTATGAAATCAAAAGGAAAATATGTTATAAGAGAATATTGGCTTTTATTATGTTAATTTTCTGCTAATTTTATAAAATATTCATCTCCCAGTAGAAAAAATTCTCAGAGTATGATATATAATACATACACACACACACGAATATATATGTATATGTAACAGAAAATACATCCAAAAGATCTTATTACATTAAAGTAGCTATTATGTATTCTGATTACTTTCCAAACATATCTCAGCCAAATTTTACAGATCCTCCAAAACTGGGAAATCTTTGTCTAATGTTGCCAAAGATAATAGTTTGGCTTCACTCTTTCAGTTTCAGCTTCTGCTTTGATACATGATGTTAAAGTATCAATATGGTAACATACTGTTTCCTTTACAGCAACATTTGGTGAAAAATTCAATGTCAAAAGTTTAGTCTTATTAGATTTATTGAAATGATGTACCATATAGACCCCCACTCACATTCTGTTTATATCGAAGCTATTTCAGTATTGTAACCATACCTCATGAAAATATGCCAATATTTTATCATAACAAAATATAGAGAAAATCTTTTATCTCTTACTTCGTTCCAATTTTATAAAATAAAAAAGATAAAACTGTTTTGTTTCTCTAAAATTTACTTCTTAGCGTCTGTTCTTTAAAACAAAGTGATTGATTACCTTAGTAATAAGGAAGTGGGTTACGGTCATAAAATATTTAGGTAAAAATAGCAAATACGTCTTATAGTGATTTCTGAATTAGGTGCAAATCTTGTTTGTCTTCCTTTATCTTCCTTTTTTTCTTTTTGTAAGTATATGTGTTGGAGAGTAAGGAGAAAAAAACTTAATTATATTTAATTGAATTGCTTCCAATATATCACTGGTATATTTCAATGCTTAGTTTTAATTCAGAATAATGTAGATTAATAAACTAGGTAAAAATGTTCATATAGATATTCTAGTGTTTAAAAACTTCGTGCCTTACTAAAATTTACATACTATATATTTGTATGTATCCCTCCCTCCTTCTGTCTGTTTGTCTATCTATCAATCAATCTAACTACATAAATATTACATATCCTATTGAATCTTAATTTACCACAACTACACACACACACACACACACATACACACACACATATACACACACACGCACACGCACACACACACACACACACACACACACACACATATATATATATATTGATTTCTCTTTTACTTGGACCAATGTCACTTTTTTCTTTTAATTGCAAGTATTTGTGTGGGTAGTAAGTCTTTCATTGTGAAAACAATAGCTAGTATCTTACTAGCTCTTATTTGATCAATCTTCAGAGGAAAAAAGTAAAAAATTATTACTTTTTTTTTCCCTTGAGCTTAATTATTTTTAGTTCCTTAAAAGTCAGTTACCTAAAGGCATGAAATTTTGCAATTAGGGTATGCAGATAAACTGAGAAAAATGAAGGATTGAATTAGATATTCAAAAGCCTCTAGTTTGGTTTCCTGCTGCCTGGTCATTTCTCTTTCTCTAAAATTTGCATATCATAATGGATAAAGCAAATGATAAGACATGGCTCAAAATATTTCTCTCATGTTGATGTCTTTGTATAAAGAAAATTTACCCCAGAGCCCTGAGTGAGTCATTGTACTAATAAGTTTATCTCTGTTCAATAACAACCATGAAAAATAAATCAATTTTTGTCTTCTTTTGAATACTCCTAAAAATGCTTTATGCACTATAATTTTTTTTTTCTAACATTTCTCAAACTTTTAAGAGTGTTCTTAATTTTGAAGTAGGTGTAAATTTAAACTAAAAGTCAATAGATATTTTTTGATTTGCTGTATGTATAGAAAATAACTTCCGGAATTTTTCAAGATAATATCCCAAATTTCTGTTTATACTAATTTCAACACTCGTCATACTAACAGCATCACAAAGCTGTTTAGTAAATTCTAGCTAAAATCATATCAAACTCAACTTCCTTTAATCATTTAAGCATAGAGGTCATTTGACAAGCAATTTGAGGAATGCATGCCCAGAGCATAAGCAATAAACAATTCTGATTGTCATGCAGTTTCTGAATAGCATAAAATTCAATTTTAAAATATTAATTATTATCCTGAATTATTATACTTAATGTAATGAAACTGTTGGGAATAAGAATTCTTGCATGGCTAAAGTTCTCTTTAACTTAAATATTTCCATGGTATTGAAGAAATTAATAAATGGTAACAGTTTATAAAATATTGATTTCTAACATCTGTGAGCAGCATACACCTGATTAAATTGATTCTAGAACTTCACTGGTACATTATTCTATTAACCCTGAAAGAATGAAAAGAAAAGCTGACATTGGTGGAATTTGAACTTAAGTCATAAAAAGCTATTGCTGAAACAAGCTTATCATGCAGCTTTTCTATTTATAGAAGAACTCCTGTGGAAGAAAAGTGGTTATTTCTAGTATCTGTAAAGAATTTTGATCGGGGGTTCCTAGGAGATATCTTAAGAAATCTATGTTAGTCTAATATGCTTTAATTTAGCTGTCTCACAATTATCCACTAAACCACATGCATATGAAATCCAGTGTTAATCCCTAAAGCTTATTTATTTAGCAAAATATTGACGTTTCATTTTTATGTTGGTTGATATATGACATGCATTTGTTCAAAATCACATATGTTAAAATAGAAATCAGTATTAGAAAGTATCTATTGAAAAACTGCTATTTGTCTGGCAACAATCCTAATCTATTTCCCTAGTACATAGGGGAATAGATGCCACTGGTGAGCATTGAGAGGATCCAGGTGGGCGCTGATGTCTAAGGGGACAGTAGAGTAAAGGGAGATATTGTGAGAAAAGCAGTGGATTGGGGGATGCGTATTAATTTCTGTTATTACAATATTATATACAAATTATATAATAATATATTAATTATCAAATAGTATATATAAATTAGTAAAGTATCAAATTTTCTACTACTCTTCTTGTCTTACTTGTTTGACTTTCCACTCACATAAATACCTTTATTGTCATATTCTTGCCCCTCCTATTAAGTATTTTGACTCTTTTCTCTAGAACTTCCTTGTGTGCGATTTCATCTCCTGGCCAAATAATCCTACATGCAACAATCTGAATGCTAACCTTCCACGAAAAATGTTTAACTCCAGAGGTGATAATGAACTTTTGGCATCTGTCCTACCTCACAAGACAATTCAATAGAAATCCTGGGAACTATAGAGCTAATTATACTTCCCCAGTTGATGTAAAATATGAAGAAAAATGCTCCAGATCATCATCATTGTCATCATCATCGTCATCGTCATCATCATCATCATCATCGTCATCATCATCATCATCATCATCATCATCATCATCATCATCATCATCATCCTTTAGAGTCTGTTATCCATGCAAGCATGGGTTAGACGTTTTGACTAGAGACTTGTGGGCCAGGTGGCCGCACCAAGCTCCAGTCTGGTTTAGCTAATTTTCTATAGCTGGATGTTCTTCCTAACAACAACCACTCCAAGAATGAGGGTGTTTTTACGTTTCACCTACACATGTGCCATTTGTCTGACACAAAGGTTTGGTGATTTTATGTGCAACCAACACAGGTGCCACTTGCATAGCACCAAGAAATTCTAATACTTAGCTTCTCTTTTAATACTGCTTGACGATATCAGAGAAATTAACATATTTTAGTGGATGAGGGAGTTGAATTGATTGTCACTAACTTTACTTCATTTCTCTGCTCATGCAATTTAAACTTTTTGGCTGATTGTTTATGTTAGTATTTCATATTGCATTTTTAAGGAAATTAATGACTTACCATTTAGTCCGTTCTTGTAAGCCAATGGCTACCTTTTCTTCATTGAAATCCATCTTTATCATTGAGCTGATCATTTTCATTCCCCTTTATTATTCCCCTATGAATTGTGTAAATGTATTTTATTTGACAGTTTTGCTTTTTAAATATTGCAATGTTATTTTCAATATGAGTGAGGGTGACATTATCAGTCCAGTATATTGATCATACACAGGGCCATCGCTAAGCCCCTGCAACCCCTGCGGTCACAGGGGTCCTCAGCGGTTGAAGAGTCGCATGTGAAGATCAAAATACATAAATGAGTCATCTATTTACTTTGGCTAAGATGTTGAACACGACTTAAATTATCAATGTTAACTGGAAATTTCAAGATATAAAATGATTAATACATTGTACCTGTAAAAGTTCTTGTAAAAACATTACACTGTACCACAAACGTGTACCAGACCTTTGTGGATTGTCTATGATATCAATTGAAAACGAACTTAGCTCACAGCTCGATTATTCTGAACTGATCAATGATCTTGCAAAAGGAAAAGTGTTTGTCTTCGAAAGTTGCCTGCATTATAAAGTGCTCTTTTATTCATATTTGGAAGTTTTACTTATTGAAATTTAACCTGTTATACTCCTAAAAATGGTCATAAGGTAATGCGAAAATATTGAACTGAAGATAGAATAAAGTAAAATATAATTATGATTGAAGGGATGGGGCCTCAGAACAAAAGTTGCAAGGAGCCTCTAAAAGTCATGCAACCATGCTGATCACACCATCACACCACTCTAAAAGGCATGGTATAATTATGAGATATTTGCCATACTTCAAGTACTTGAGATAATGAATTCACTAATGCTAGAGTGTGTTCCTTCCAGTATTTGTCAAATATTTTTTAGACTAGCTTCTTACTAAGACTGGTTTTTACCTTCAAGATTTGAGGCTCTTTTATTTTCTTAAGACTTGTGAACATTAATAAAAATCCTAGTTGGTAGAATGACATAGCAAGGCAATACCACAAAGAAAAAGAAAAAAAAAACCTTAATACATTAAATGGCTCAGTATCAAAAAACCAGAATTTTAGAATTACATAAAATACAGTATGCATCATGTTGTCCAGAATGAAACATGATTTATAATTAATTTTGTAATATCTTCAATTACAGTTACACATGTACTAAACAAAACTTTGACTAAAAGAGTCATATTTTCAAATTAATATAGAAGATGACTTTGGATATAATAAATTGCCTATAATGTAGTATGTACATGTAATAGTCAGAAAATTTCTTTGTTGGAAGATGTGCAAATTATCATCTTTCTCCCTACTTCAGTATGAAAGTAAATCTAAGTAAATCTAGCAACTAATTCTCTTAAATATATATTTATTAACAGCATAAAGAAATAATATATACCATTTTCAATATCTTTTAATTTTCTGCTTACTGTTTTGAAAGATTTTCAACAAAAGTCAGAAAGCAAATAATTCCAGAAGGTATTTCCATTAAGCTTCCATATTTTTTTTTTTTTTTCACTTTTTGAAATATATGTTATTGTTTATTAACAAGAATCTTTTCATTCAATTTTACCATTAGAAAGAATTTTTCTTTTTTCAAAATGTGAGCTAAATTTTATGTTAATTTTACACCTAGAACAAAACTTGTTATGAATGAGTCGGTTATTTTTTATATTTTAAGATATACACAATGATGACACCATAACTAAACAATTTCTATTGCGCTCATTAATAATGAAAATATAGTTTTTATATGTCACTAATCAAATGAAAAAAATATCATTTTTGCTTTCACTCATACTTAATTATTAATACATCCTTACAAAACAGTTACCTGAAGGCATAAAGTATTGCAATTAGAGAATACAATTAATTTTCTATTTCTAATAAATCTTTTAAATGGCTTCTAATGGCTAACCTTCTTTTCCTTGTCATGAAAGAAGTTTTTTCAGATTTTCATAGCAATTATAAAGCAATAGATGGACAAAAAGCAAATATTTATTTTATGACTAATCACTACTTTTTTTTTTGAGATTATTTATTATTGACAAAATTTTTTTATTCAAATGGGTTGTTTTGCTCTCCTCTAATACTTTTAATTTGCTATCTGAATTGAATTGGAAAACAGATTGAATAGTAGTGTAATAACATACATAATAAATTTATTTCATAATTTGATTTGAGTATAAAGTGTGTTTTGAAAGAAAATCTGCTTAATTATTTATTTTTCAACTGCAGCAATGGCAAACCTAACCTTGAAATTTTGAAATATTATTTCTATTAGTTATGTGCATATATCGCTTGAAGCATGAAGTAATTTTTAACAAAATTTTCCTTCTTGATTATGAAATTATTGTCATAAAGTTTCAATATGAAAAATGTCACACAAATCCATTCTCATAATTAATTTTCCTTGCTATATTTATTAATCTTATTCTTTTATTCTTTTATGTGTTTCAGTCATTTGACTGTGGCCATGCTGGAGCACCGCCTTCAGTCGATCAAATCGACCCCAGAACTTACTATTTTTTGTAAGCCCAGTACTTATCTTACTGGTCGCTTTTGCCGGGCCGCTAAGTGATGGAGACACAAACACACCAGTATCAGTTGTTAAGCGATGGTGGGGGGGGGGAGGGACAAATACAGACACATAAACACACTGAAAAAATAGATATATATACATATATATATATATATATATATATATATATATATATATATATATATATATATATATATGTGTGTGTGTGTGTGTGTGTGTGTATGTATGTATATATATATCTATTCGACGGGCTTCTTCCAGTTTTCGTCTAACAAATCCACTTGCAAGGCTTTGGTCAGCCCGAAGCTATAGTAGAAGACACCTACTCCTGCGCCTATCTTGAATATAATTTTTTTCGAAATATCAATCTATATAACCAAATATTTCAACAAGATAGTGTAAAACCTTTTTTATAACCTATGATTAGGAAGTTTGAAAGAAATAAACACATAATTCATCTTCATCAGAAGAGCCATTTTTAACAGATTCGGATATAAGTAACTTGGTTATTTTCATTATTGCCACAAATTCAGAAATATGATCAACAAGACTTTAGATGTAAAAGTAACACTATCTATCTAGCTGTCTGTCTATCTGTCTGTCTGGTCATCTGCTACCTGCTTTTTGTGCTATTGGAAGGGATTTAGTGTAATGGATGGAATAATTCTTATTTTTATGTTTCCACTTTAGAATATCAAATCATAATAATTCTTAAAGTATTAAGATTTATAACATTATTATTAATATTCCAGTCAACATTATGTTGCTTAATAATGTTGTCGATGTTCTTAGGTTTTCTCTATGTACATGTTAATGACTTATGCTCGGTATTTTGTAGTTGAAAAGATCCAAGCAAGTAAAAGCATCCAAATATTTGTTGAATGCGTTTTTCTTTATATTGCAATTAATTAAAAATCATGTAATTTAACGGTTGACATTTATTTTATGGAAAGAAATAAAAACATCAATGATTTTAACAGCAAATGTTTTTATGCTTTTACATGTTTCAGTTATTTGACTGTGCTCATGCTGGAGCACCACCTTTAGTCAAACACATAGAGCCCAGAACTTATTCTTTGTAAGTCCAGTACTTACTTTATCGATCTCTTTTGCTGAACCGCAAAGTGACGGAGACACAAACACACTGGCATTGGTTGTCAAGCGATAGTGAGAGCACAAATACAGATGCAGAAACACACACAGAATATATATATTTACATATATATACAACGAGCTTCTTCCAGTTTCCGTCGACCAAATCCACTCACTAGGCTTTGGTCAGCTCGAGGTTATAGTAGAAGGCACTTGCCTAAGGTGCCACGCAGTGGGACTGAACCCAGAACCATCTAGTTGGTAAGCAAGCTACTTACCACACAACTGCTCCTGCACCATGTATATTCTTATATAACAAGGTCAATCAAATATCGAAGGAATATAAAATGTTTGATTGAAATTTATAGAACTACCAAATCTTTAGATAAATTTTAATGTTGTTAGAATTTTATATATGAATCATTCTTCTACATTGGAAATATTTTATTATTTAGTAAATATCTAATTTCAAATAAAATAGTTTGTATTTAAATTTGTAGGTTTTCTGATTTTATTGGGAGAAAATAAGTTTTTAAGGAAATCAATTTTGTTATTATTTTTCATCTTTGTTTTCCTTAAACATTAATCTATAAATGATAAGTTACTGCTTTCATCTTTTCATACATTTCACAGTTTCAGTTTTGACGACTAAAGTATTGCATTTATATCAATGAAAAAGGGCAACCAAAAAACGCATAGTGTTGTGCATATGGTGGATATTAGCGAATTAAATACTTCATGTCTCTTAACATGAAGAAACAGAATGAATGAAAGAAAAGTAAACAAGATATTTGAAAGTTTAAAAAACTGTCTTTTAAACTCTTAGTTTACTAACTGATCCTAGCTGAAGTAATAAATATAGAAATAATTAAATGTTTAACAGCAGTAATTTGCACTGTTACTTAATGGATATAGTTAATTCAAGAATTGAATAAATTGGTTTGCTGTCAAATAGTGGTCCTCGGCGTGGTTCCCTATGGTCCCTGAAGATTTTTTTTGGCAGTGTGGGTGGGGGTTCCATGCAAGAAAAAATAGGTTGTACATTTCGGTAGAAACTGATCACTGCCTGGCAAAGAATATTGGTCAAGTGTTGAAATTTATACTTGCCCCAGAGCAAATATATTCTTTCTTATTGAAGACAAGAAAATATAGTTTTACATGACTTAAACGAGCAATTTTACAGATGTTTGCTTTGCAAAAATTGGATCTACATAGATTTTCATAATTCAATCAAATTTCAATCAAAATGTCTTTCAAATACAAATAAAAAGATTTTCCGAGTTTCTCAGTTTTCATTTCATTATTTATGCTTCTCTCTGCAGGCATCAACCAATATGAATGACAGCTTTTCATGAAATTTACACTGGTACTATTCATACAAATTTGAATTCTTTGAAAATAATATCTAACCTTTCTGATCAATAAACAAATTCTCAAAACACATGTTAAGTACTCCAAGGAAAATATATCACCGTTTGTATCAAACAAACTTCTAAGTGAAAATATGGCATCAAAATGAGAAGTGGTATCAAAAAGTTCTCAGTCTAGTTCTGTAGCATACTAACAGTTGGCAGAACGAGATTGTATGCACAGTGAGGGCTCGCAATGACTTTCATGTGGCAGTGTGCTGAGTGACATTATTGTGTTTACTCCGAAAATTGTGAAATTTGCTTTTGTGGTCACATGTATGCCACAGTCTGTGATTTTTTCATGGACAGAAAGTTGGAATAAAGAGTCAACGGGAAATTATTCATTAAACTTGGAAAGTTTGCTGCAAAGACATTGGGCATATTTTGGAAAGCTTACACCAACAAGGCCATGTGTCATATACTGGTGCTCCAAAAGCAGAACATCTCTGGAAGACCTACCATAAGCAGCATCCCTAGAAATGGGAAAAAATATAATCATCTTGTACATGGAGATCGTTGGTGGAAAGTCAACAACTTTGCTCATACTGTTTGTCTATCACATGGCTTCATACAAGTAATCCTAATGTCTGAATTGAACATGCAGTGTGTCTCTGTTAAGTTTGTCCCCTATTTGCTGACCACTGAGCAGAAAGAACTTCACACTGAAGCCTGTCAAGATCTCCATCAGCGTGCCACTGATGAATCACCCTTCATGTCGAGGTGACAAGAATTGGGTCTATGGGTACAACCCTGAGAGGAAGCAGCAGTTGTCACAATGTACAAGCCCTTCATCTCCACTACTGAAGAAGGCATGACAGAGCCACAGCTCAATCAAGAGCATGCTCGTTGCTTTTGGTA
Source organism: Hapalochlaena maculosa (assembly GCA_015501135.1). Classification (NCBI taxonomy): domain Eukaryota; kingdom Metazoa; phylum Mollusca; class Cephalopoda; order Octopoda; family Octopodidae; genus Hapalochlaena; species Hapalochlaena maculosa. Next base: position 3,293,257 of record JACXVO010016888.1, read on the forward strand.
ACATCTGTGGAGTTGGGCATTGAGGATTCGGCCCCATGGTCAGACCCTCAACTGAGAATTCTACAGTGTTGTTTTGAAGCATTTGAGGGGGGACATCCGGTGAAAATGATTGGATCTGTGGAGCACAAAAAATCAGATTCTTCACAATGACAATGCACCTCGACACCACTGCTTCCATACCTCCCCTATTCATCAGATTTAGTACCACTGGACTTCCATAGCTTCCTAAAGAGGAAAAAGCTGCTCTGAGTTTACGATTTTAACACTGTCGATGAGATCAAGAGTAAATTGCAGAAGGTTTTTGACTTGCTTACAGCAAATGACTCTCAGACTGGATTCCCAAATCGGCAGGAATGCTGGGATGGGTGTAATTGCTACACAAGTGATTAGTTCAAAGATGATGCTGAGACTTAAGCATAACTGATCTGGGAAGTTTTTTTTATACCATCTCATATAAAAGGGCAGGAGAAAAGATGACAGTGCTCATAGTAAAATTATTATACCTATAGGTGCATGTATAACTGGATGGGTCAGGGTTCAATCCCTTAGGTAAGTATCTTGTATTATAACCCTTGCTTGCCCAAAGCCTTGTGAATGGATGTGATAGATGGAAACAGAAAGAAGTCTGTCAACTATTTGTAGATATATGTTTGTGTCTTATGCTTGTATTTGTACCCTACAACTGCTTGTGAACTGGTCCCACTGTGTGTGTATGTGTGTGTGTGTGTGAGAGAGAGAGAGAGAGAGAGAGAGAGAAAAGAAAGAAAGAGGGAGTAAAAGTTGAATTTGTTACATTACTAATTTCGAGAACTTGGCAATGAGCATATAGAATTTGTCTATAAAATAATGTTTATATATAATCCATTGTTTTCTGTTAGAATGTTTAAGTATGATTATTTTTTATACATAGTTGATCAAGATCACCTTTATGATCATGTGTTTTAAAGGTCATTATTCTGCTCATATTCTTTTGATAATCATTATCCCATGTAATTAGGTATTTAATTTTCTCTGTAAATGTTCTCTTCTTTCAGGAACAAGGATGAAAGTGAGTTTCTATGTTCCTTTGCTCTGAGCTCCATGTAATAAAGCTTCAGATTGTTTTTATTAATAAAGCTAAGGCCAGTAATAAGGTGGATGCTTAGTAAATAATGAATCCATCTGAGATGTTGTTTTGGTTCTTCAGTTTAGCACTATAATGCATAAACTAACTAATCATAAGATGCCTTTCACAAATGATTAGCTTTTTTAAAG
>JACXVO010016927.1:185076-195480 GCA_015501135.1 Hapalochlaena maculosa
TCAGTTTATTTAATTAAATCCTTCAACAAGGTGTCATAGCATAGCCACAGTCCGATGACTGAAACAGGTAATCGATAAAACATGAACAATGATATGATCATGAAAGAGTTAAAGGCATGCAAGATAATCCAGCAACCACTCAAACATACACACACCATTGGAATATAATGTTAGATCTGGTTTCTTTACTGTTTACTAATTCTCGGAGTCTCATTTTTTTTCCATATGCAATAACAAAAGCTTTTCTTTCTTACAGGATCTCCATCAATCAACTCACACCAATTCATGACAGAAGCAAGTTTCTGTGACATATATATTGAAGACCCTGTTTAATTTTGGTACCATGTACATGAGTTATCTCCTTAGTGATTGGTATTCACTTATATCATTTCTCTTCAACTGTTGCCATGGTACCTACTACAGAGATTTGTAAATGGTTCATATTTTTCATCAGCTACTCTATTACTTCAAGATAGAGAAGCTTCATTGTGAATTCAAACTAGGCTAACTAGATTGCTTCAAATCACATCATGGATAGTACAGACCCGAATGCATCAGTTGAATGGCCACCTATATTGAATTTTGTAAACAATACTGCAGGTACAAAGGAACTCCCTTTCCTTGCAAATGGAAACCCAAGCATGTCTACAATTACAGACATTACAGCTTCAAAGAAATACACCTGTAACTATTGTTCAAAGTCATTTTCTCGCAATGGCCACTTAGTGATGCACCGTCGTATTCACACAGGTGAGCGCCCTTACGTTTGCAAACATTGTCACAGAGCCTTCACCCAGTCCAGTGCTCTTTATCGCCATATGAAAAGAATCTGTACTACAGTGCCAAACAAAGATAACCTTGAGTTATCAGCTAATGTGAAAATGCTAGAAACGTCTATTGCAGCAGCAGAAAAACAATATGCAATGCTATCTGCTTCAGAAAGTGCATTTACATCACTTGGGACACTTTCGAATGATAATGTTGAAACAAACGATGACATAATGTTTGTTTGTTGTAATAAGACATTTAAAGATTCTTCTGATTACAACATACACGTAGCTAATCACAGTGACCCATCTCAGTCTGAATTATCGAGCCTGTTATCAAACAACAACAGCCAAGTCAGTGATATGATGAAAGACGTTACGTCTATAGATAAAACGCAAAAGAAACAAAACCAATTCCATAATAAGACAAATACATCTATAAATGGTAAAAAGCAGTCATTGGCCAAAGAAAATTTGAATATGTTGTCAAGCTCTGAGTCACAGTATCAAATAATAGCTCATGATAATCAACCAGAGATGACAAAAGACAGTCTTGACCAAAACAAGATCACCATCAATCTAAGTGATAATCATATGGAATCTCCAAAGAATAACTTGTGCTTTTCTCAAGCAAATAACCAGCATGATCCCATATTTGATCCAATAACAATTGAACTAACTGACCAATCTCAAGATAGCACATATGTCTGGGATAAAAATAATATGTCACCTGGTAATGGTTCTAATAAGCAGCCAAAAATTGACCAATCTCAGTTGTCAGACATTGATAGTTTGGCTGAAAACCTCAGACTGTTGCGGGAAAAAACCAATGCAATTAGCAAAAAGACATTACCAAAAGACTGCCCCAATGATACATCCATTTCTATCTTTACTCCACAAGATTCTCTGTCTTCAGATCAGCTGCTTTCTTGTAATGGGGATAAATCTTGGAAGGACTCATCTAATTCTTTCTCAGCTCAAATTCTACCAAATAATGACTTGACAAGTAGTAAGCATTTCAACCAGTTATCTCATCAAACTGACAATGAAAAAATTGCAGAAAATGCTAACAAAGTTAAAAAAAATATACATTCCAAGTTAAAATCTTCTGGATTAAAGAACTCTGTGAAAACCAAAATTCACCAACACTTAACTTGCCAATTCTGCTCCCGCCAGTTTACACGTGCTAGCCGTTTGACCCAGCATTTACGTACACATACAGGAGAAAGACCATTTAAATGTGATTTTTGTGGTAATGCATTTACACAATCAAGTGCACTTAATCGCCATCTAAAGACATGCGGTGTTGCTCAACGCATCAATTCAAATATTCAGTGGGATACTACTGCACAATATCACCTTACCTCTGACTTAACCTTTAGCAATGACATTTCTTTCACATGTCAATTCTGTGGTGACAGTTTTCAGCAAGCATCTAAATATAACAGCCACTTAAAGGTGTGTCCAGCAGCACATAAAAGTCAATTAAATCCTAATGAAGATGTTCTGAATAATGACTTTGATATCGTTAATGATCTCACAGATTCAACCAAGAGCATCTTTGTAAAAACTCCATCCACCATATTAAAAAGTGCTTCAACTTCTATGAGTAAAAGTAAGACGCAAAGTTTCAAAGCTTCCATGCCTGGATCTAGACAAGTAAAACGTAGTAAAAAAAGTTTTAATATGAAAAATGATAGGACCTATCAGTGTAGCCTTTGTTTAATTGAGTTTGTATCATATCCTCATCTTAAAGTCCATATAAAGAAACACCTTCGGGTTAATACTTCGAAGGTTTACCAATTGCCGAGTCAAAATTCATCAACCACTAATTTAATGCGATCATTTTCAGCAAGAAACAAACATATTACAAGATCTAAACCTTCAATTAAAAAATCCCCTACTAAGTCTTTAAATCAGAGAAAGTTCTTAAACAAAGTGAATCCTCTGATAATGAAAAAGAACTCTTCACTTTCAACTAATAACACTCAGTTTCAAGCTGAGCACCCACTGACCAATTCTACCATCTGCAAATCAAATATTTCTCTGTTATCTGCCAAAAGTAGCAAGATATCAGAATCTCTTGACACCAAAGGAAAACCTACTGTTGCAATGGTAAACAAAGGAAATGTTTTTAACACACGCAGTAGTGTTGAAACCAAATCCAATTCATCAACTAATTTAGTTTGTGATATTTGTTCCAAGCCTTTCCATTCCACCATTGTGTATCAGATCCACAAAGCTTCACATTCCAGTGAGTTTAAAAAAAACTCCCATTCTCTGATAGACTCCAACACCAACACATCCATTCATAATGAAGACGACAAGACTTCAGAGCAAAGAGAGATTGTTGGTTCTAATTCTCATGTTGCTGTGGAGACTGTGAATGAATTTGACATTCTGCACAAAAGTTTCCGTTGCAGTTATTGTCCAAAGGAATTCTTCAAACAATCTCGTCTGGAAACACACATCCGAATACATACAGGAGAGAAGCCATTCCAGTGTGAGGGTTGTGGTCGTGCCTTTTCACAATCTAGTGCTCGAAACAGACACAGCAAAACTTGCTTACGAGTCAGATACCAGGAGTTAAATGTCTTCATTAACACTACTGGAAATGCTGTTAGTGCAAAGGAGCCTTCTGAAGTAATCAATTTGGACAGTATTGATCCTGACACTTTCACTTTTACCTGCTGTGGCAAAGTCTTCGGTAGTAGCAAAGAGCTGCGGAATCATGTTGAGCGCCACAGAAAAATCAGAGATATAGTCTTGTTGCAAGATGGTGAACGGAATGACAACATCCTATACAATACCCCGTTGATGCCAGAGGGATTTACTGATCCTCAATTGCTCTCAAGAACTGTGAGAAAGAATTGCAATAGGAAGCATAAAGGTATCAAGCAGTTGAATGGTAATGATATCAAGCAAGAAAAAAGTAGCTTGGAATCTTTTAACAATGTTTTAGTTTCTAATCACAATACTTCTGATTGTTCTTCCAGTTCCAGTCTGTCGTTCAACTCAGCCAGATTCAATGTTTCTACAAAATCAAACTCAGCAGAAAATGAAGCAGTTTTAAATGTTTACAAACCAGAATCTGCTGTTTATAAAAATAGCAAGCTTTTCCATGAGAGTCGTACCTTAAATAATCTTGACAAGGCAAACTTTGGTGGTATTTTGAGCAGTTCAGACTCTGAAGAACAGGAAAATATGATACTTGGGAGTGCCCTGCAAGTTGTGCACAACAATCTCCAAGAATGTTCTGGTGAGCTAAAAATTGATCAGATTGAAGAAGAGATCAGTTGTCAAGAAGATTCCTTGATTGCATCTAATTCTAACGTAACAAAAGCACCAGCTGTTGTTGAACTGACGAACCAACTAAGAGATGCAACTCACTTCCAAAGTTTGCAATCCAATGATTCTAGTATGTCACCAGAAATTCCTGAACCTAATGTCACTTTGACCTTAGGAAGTGACTTTAGAGACATGATTACAACCGATATCTCTCAGATTGCAGACTCTTCCATAAACAGCAATACAGATGAACCACCAAATTTCGAAGATAATCATTTCCATACTTATTCACCAGAAACCCCACCATTTTCTTCCAACTTTTATTCCACAACTGCAAAATCCAAACCAGACAGAAAAGGTTGCACTGACATGACAATCAATGATGCACCAGCAGTTTACAGCAATAGCTCTAACGCAAGCCAGTTAAAAGATCAATACTATATGGATGATAATGCTACGAGTAATTGTTCGATTGATTTTGAAAAAGTTTCAAGTCCTCAAGAAAAGTGTGATGTCAATGTAACGTTATCCATTGCTGAGAAATCACTGACTTGTCCAGAATGCTCCAAAACATTTGAAAATTCCAGTACTTTTTATGAACATTCAAAGAGCTGTGCAATTGCATTGTCAGAATCCTGTATTGCTGACACTGTAGACAATCGAGTGAATAATGATTTAGTAATTACTGGTCAAATGGATTCAAACACTACTGAGAGTAAAACAACTAATCCTCTTCAGAATAAGTCAGATAATACCAAATTGTTTGAGAATTGGCAACTTTTATCTAGTTTACCTGACCAACATGATGATAAAAGTAAATTTTCCAATAATCTTAACTCTATGGAGAGTTTAAGCAACAATTCTGCATGTGATATGCTTTCTTACACTTCGAAAGCAGAAAATATCGACATTTCTGATCAAACTGATGAGCAGTATAGCACTTTGTCAAATAACTTATCTAAAAATGAAATTACAACCGGCAATAAGGATTTAGCTAGGAAATTTTCTTGTTCTTATTGTACTGCATCGTTTTCTTCATCCATACTACTAGAAGAGCATGTCCTTCTCCACACAAGCAAAAAGCAATATGTTTGTTGGTTTTGTAAGGAAAACTACTATTCATCATCTAAATTTGAACAACATCTGAAAATATGTGGTACTTCTACCAACTTGGCGAATTTGTCAGCCGAAAGTCTTTCTGACAACAGTACTAAAGGTAAAAGCTCTCAGTTTGCTGACATCGTTTTGTGTTCTCCACTGACTGTTGCAAACAACCAATCTGACTGTGAAGACATCGATGAAAACGGTTGCCAGGGTAAAGTGACTGAACAATCAGTAGTTTGCAATAGTTTAGAAAAGACACAAAATACTTCTAATGTTCAACCTTTGAAAGAAGAATTGCTATCAAAAACAAGGACTTATGACAAATCTAACAACAGTGGCAGCAGTTTTGCTCTGTACCACAGCAAAGTAAATCTGGATGAGCATTTAGTTTTGAATAATATAACTACTAATAAATTGTCACTTGATGAGAAAACAGGAGAGAAAACTCTTAACCAGTCAGTTTCCCAGGAAAATATCAAATTGAGATCAGGGACTGAAACAAACAGTGAAAGTAAGGATAATAACAATGATAGTAGCTACCAGCAATTAGACCAAATAGTGATTGATTTGAAAGAAGTTAAAGGTGATTTATCTACATCTGATAAAATTACTAATAAGAAGAGCACGGTTAGTTTCAATAAAGACTGTATGAATCCTATGAACGGTTGTAAGATGTTTGTTTGTTGCAACCAAACATTCATGGGAGATGATTTTAATGAGCACATGAAGAGTTTTCATACAAAAGACAATAATTCTACTGATATTGGCAGTTCTGTAATACATTCAGAGGTACAACACTCTGAAAATAGGCAAACGATCTCAAATGATGTGTTATCAGACCATCAAACAACATCAAGTAAAAGCGACAGTAAAACACTGCTTCATAATTCAGACATCATCATCTCCAAACCTAATCAGGCCTCTTCAAATGAGGAGAACCAATCTGAAACTCGGCGCTATGTCTGTCAATATTGTAATCGTGGATTTTCACGGTCTGGTCATCTAATGCAACATCTTCGCACCCATACAGGAGAGAGGCCATACTCGTGTCAGTACTGTATGAAAGCATTTACCCAGACTTCTGCTCTCAACAGACACCTGAAAACATGTGGCCAAATGAAGTTACTAATGTTTCACAATATACAGACTCGAAAAAAAGAAGGCGAAGGGGAGCTGATCCAAATAGATTCAGACTCAGATCAAAATAAAAGTTCTTTATTGTCTGAGCAAAATGCAGCTGGAGATGATTATCAGTTAAATCGTGATTATACACAGATGTCTGAGGTGAGATTTAATAGTATTGATAAAATTCTTTGTGAAGAAGGCAATGAAGGTATCATAAAATGTGAATATTGTAGCTGTGAGTACCTGAAACTTGATGACTTTATCAAACACCAGAAGGTCTGCTCTTTTAAAATAAACTGCACTCAAGTGGACTCTGGAAGTAAAAATTATCCACAAGAGATAAATTTGTCTTCTGGAAATAATACCAGTCAGAACAATAGAAACCTTGAAAGTTGTGCTTCAAATGCAATCTATTGCCCAGACATGCAAATTAAAACAGAAATAGTTGATGTTACATACAAATGTCACTTTTGTGATGAGATATTTTCTGATAAGGGTGATTTAATTTCTCATTTAATAACTCATTCATTAGACATTAATCAGCAAAATATTGCCAATGAACAAATATTTTCTGATGATCAAGAGAATTTAGCCAATCCTTGTGAAGATATGTCTGCTACATTAATGAAAGAGAGTAAGCACACTGACTCCTCTGATATCACCTCTCCTACAGTAGTGAAAAACGAAAATACTTGTACATTTACGTGTTGTGGCCAAATGTTTGTAGGTGATGATAGTTTTAACTTACATCTAGCTAGCCACCAATCTTTTAAAGATTGGAATGTTTCTGCACAAAACAGTTTTAATGAGAGCAATTCTGAAGTTAGACATCATTCAACATTTCTGAATAATTCTTCCACAATTAAGAGAGAAGATAATGATGAAAATTTTGTCATCGAAGCCTCATCTAAAGATCCAGTCTCTAACAAAGAATCTCTCTTAGACTCTAGTGTATATAATAGGTCTAAAAGTCTGAATAAAACAAATTCTGATAATATTTGCCATCTTCAAGCTATGAAATCCAATTCACCAGATATATCATTTAATCTAAAAAATTCTTCTGTTGCCCCTCAAGCTCTGGTTTCTATGAACAAATGTAGAAAACTTGAAATTGAAAAGCAAATGTCTGCTATGAATGATTATCTTGTCTGGGAGGATTCTAGCAACAACTGGAGCCAGTGGAACATGGACTCATCTTCAAATATTTCAACCACGTCTTTATTCAAAAGATTTGCATGTAAGTATTGTGAAAAGACTTTCACCCGTAGCGGTCATCTGATTATGCACCATCGTACTCACACGGGAGAACGACCATTTCGATGTAGTCATTGTCAGAAGGCTTTTACCCAGTCAAGTGCTCTCAATAGGCACAGAAAGACTTGCAGTCTTGCTCAAGCAAGTCTGTCAGTGTCAAGGAACAAATGGTCTAAAACGACAGCAGCACTTGACTTGGATAAAACATCAAAGCATTTCTTATGCTGTGGTTTTATCTTTGATAAAAGGGATGAATTCTATTCGCATTATGTTGGCCATGGCATTTACATATGTGACTGCTGTGATATAAAATTTTGTGATTTTGAACAACTTCTTTCTCATTTGAAATTCAAACAGAGTGAATTAGAAACCTCTACCATAACTTCAACTGCATCCCCCAAACAGTGTCTCCAGTGTCAGACTGTCTTTGCTGATTTAATTTCTTTACTAATACATGTAAACTCTAATCATAAATCTACTGTGTTAGCAAAATCTCAGACAAACTCAGTTTCTAACCAGGATATTGTACCCAATTATGGTGGGTCTATAACTTCAAAAAAATCTAAAGTATTCCAAATACCACATAGCTCCAGTCGAACTGTATATTCTGCTCCTGAAATACAATTGAAGATGTCAGACTCGAGTTCTACCAACAAAACTGGTAATGTCAAAAGATTTCCTTTAATGAAAAGAGGAACTCTTCCAAGCAAGTTGCATCCCTACAGCAAATCTCGGCAGAATAAACAGGATGACAGTCATTCATTACAGCTTCAGCGAAGAAAAACTTCCAGCTTTAATATGGACGGGAAAACTTCTAACCCTGATACTTCCCAATTTGGGTTGGTTACGAAAAATTCTCTCAACCAGAATGTGCGTAGAGTAATCAAAAAAGCTTTGAATAACATCAACAAATACAGGTTTTCAACTGAACGTATATTGTCTCCTTTAACACGAAAATTCTATGCTCAAGCTGAAAGTCGTAGACATTCTTCGACATCTTCTTTCTCTAGTATCACCATACCAGAGGACCAAAACAATCAGCCTTTCATCATAGGAAATCCACCATTAAGAGAACATTCTAGTCAAACTGAAATATCCATTTTGAACTTTGAAAATCCATCAGAAAATAATCAATGTTCTAAGCAGTATTCAATTGATAAATTAAAACAGTTCTCAAATGAAATTGTGATAAATTCAACTAATGATCTGGATTCAGTAGCTAATTCAAGGAGAGAACATAACTTTTCTAATTTAGTTACTGAACCATCTCCAGAAATCACAATTCCAAATAATAACCTGGTTCCAGTTCCAAGTAAAGCACAAAGTTTCAATAAACATATAATGCCAAAGAAGTCGATATCAAAACAAAATACAGGAGAAAAAATGAATGCTAAGTCTAAGCATAGTTCTTTACAGACATCTTTGAAATATAAACAAGGTAATACAACTACATCTAGAAACAGTGAGTGTGCTACTGGTAAAACTAAAAACAAAATTACCCAGCCAGATAAATCATATAATCCTGTAGTTGTTAATCTCACCACAAATAGTTCATTAAAGCAAAATTCATCTCGGTTTGTCTGCACTCATTGTAGAAAAGGTTTCACTCGTTGTAGTCACTTAAAAATGCATCTAAGAATCCACACTGGAGAACGTCCATTCAAATGTTCTGACTGTAGTAAGCGATTCACACAAGTCAGCGCTCTGAACAGGCATCGCAAGACCTGTTTACTAGTGATTCATAATATAAGTGTACTTCCTGAAGACAAGATAGTGCAAGATCCAGAAAAGACTACTCAAAACCAGAGCAGTTTCAAGGCCGATGCAACTACTTCTCTTTTCCAGTCTGTACAGAGTAACAATCAAGATTACATGGAAAATAGCATTTTGGAAACACATAAGCCAACAAAAGCACAAACAGTCTTTGCTAATGTGTCTAAACAGAAATTAAACAGAGCTGAAAATCCTGATTTAGAAACAGAATATCTTAGTAATGTCTCTAAAACTACTGTCAACTTAGTTGATGAAGAAACAAGTAGAACAGCAACTATTTTAACAAAGGAGAAGGAGGGCAGGCATAAGAAAACATCATTTCTCAACACTTTAACAACAATCAGCAATAAAATCAACCGCAAAAGGTTACATACAGGGATCGGTAGTAGACTGATAAAAAAACTAAAGCTGTCAAAGCGGGGAAGACCTCATATGAGTTATGATTTAAATAGTGACTTGAATTTCCTTTCAAGAAGACAAGCAATAAATTCTTTGTTGGATGATCATCGTAATTTAAAGGAAAAAACCGAAAGTCTTTTAATGGATGCGACACCTTCTGTTAACAACCCAACAAGCTCTTCTCAGAGGAGTTACAAAAAAAAGCAGTTGACTAAATCAGCGAGTGCAAAACCTTGTACAGATTCAGAGCAAAACAATAGTGCTCGCAGTAGTAGAGTTACAAAAATATCACCTCCTAAGATGGTTAAAGAAGAGAGCCAGTCTAATGCTATTGAGCTGTCTGAACGATTTCCTTGCTGTGAAAAATGTAAAAGCAATTCAAAAGAATCATGCTCTCACTTGTCAGAAAATTTATTTCTTTCCCAAGTGGATTCTGGAACAGATGATTGTTACATTAAAACTGAACCTCTTCCTTCTTCTACACCTAATCTTTTGGATTCAGAAACAAATCCTCTTAGTTTACAATCAAAAGCTTTGATTAATGATAAAAGTGTTGACCATAGAAATGAAAGCATGAAAAATTCTCTAAAAGGCAAAGTTGTTCAAGATGGTGGATATTTGCAAGAGGAAATGGATCTCACAAATTGTCCAGAGAGTACAGAGGAAACACATGACCAGCTAGGGAGTAATATTG
>JACXVO010016929.1:170670-182134 GCA_015501135.1 Hapalochlaena maculosa
TATATATATATATATATATATATATAAGCACAAATATACCTATATACGTACATTCACATATTTACGTGCGCGTAAAAATGGACAAATCATATTAATCTCCAATAATTAAAGAAACACTGATATCGGAAAATTTTCAGTGTGCATTGGAGAAACTGCCTTCCGATTGTAACACCAAGGCACGAAAACTCATGTTTTCCTTTCATCTCACAATGGACCTCAAAACATGAAAAAATTAAGAAGTGATTTAGAGAATATCGAGTAACCCTGTCCTGATAGTTATGGCACCAAGTCTGATATTTGAAACATTAGCATCATAGGATGTATATTTTCTGCACGATGGCTTCGTCTAGGTCTTATCAAAATTGGAGTTATATGTTGTATATTTCGCGTAGTTCATGTCTCTCTTTTCACGTTGTGTACAATAAGTATTTGTAAGATATTTTAGGTATATCCCAAAGAATAGTCCTTTACTTACTGCAGACTCATGTATATAGACATGCTGTAGAACTTTCTGTTGATTAAGTAAATCGACCCATTGTCTCTCTATTGGTATTTATTCTATCGTATTCATTTGCTCAATGAGTGAAATACGATGACACTTCAAAACCGGGGTTGAATAAGAAGAGTTGAAATATATTCACACAAGCACAAACATATGAACATAACACACGCACACACACAGACACACGCGCAAGATTATTCGTATTCTAGTAAAATAGCTGCATTGGTTGGGTCGTGAAACGCAGCCAAAATTGTATTATGAATATTGAAAGTTATTCACTTAGATTGTATTGAAGATGGCTGGAAATAGAACATTTTCTGAATGAGTTGTGATAAGGGGAAATAACTGCTGGAGTATTAAGAAATAGCCGTTATATTTATGCTCATCTTATTATGGCTTTAGAAGAAATTGTAAATTTACACATGGATGGAATTGTGGTTACAGTGTAGGTCTAAGTTAATTAAATATGGTGCCTAATTAGCCAAATGACAAAAAGAATCTCATGCAAATTCTTAGACAGGGATGTAATTAAACTATCTGGCAACATAAGGATCTGTTCCACCAACGGTGGTGATTCAGCATGGCTACAATCACAAAACTGCAACAACAACAAAAAAATCTATGCCATTTGAATCCCGAACAATGCCGAATACCTCTGCTGGTCCTTATTAAAGCAAGGTTTGTACGTTTGTTCGTTGACCGTTGAGAAACTAATTAGAATTGATATTTCAGGATTTTCGCATCATTTCAATTAATTGACAATTCCGCAGTGAATTTCTATTTTCTGCGGAATCAGGGTGGGGTGATGTATTGGGTGTATCTTGGCTCGTATTACTAACAGTTCACGTACCGTGTATTCGATCGTATGCTTCTTGCTCATATGGCATACCTATACAATTGTGCCTCACTGAATTTGCTTCTTCGCAAATATATGGAAAATCATCACCACCATCGACAGCTACCATCGGTTTGACGAGCAACCACAGCATCTACATGGTCTATGGACCAGCTGGAAACATCAGTCAATTCCTCCCTCATATCACGTTTTATCAAGGAAATTTTGATAACGTCTCGTGTGTGTAGCACTGAGAGGGATGGTCATGTCTGGAATGTCATTGATCAACTGCGTAGTCTGTCACGGTTGACCTGGGATTAAAAAAAAAACTCTTTTACTTCAGATGCTTTAATATAGTTAGGGTGTTACGAATGTGTATGTGTTTGTATATATTTATGTGTGAATGGTTCTCCAAGTCTATTGGTACTCCTGTAATGGTATGGATTGAAACCATATCGAAATGTGTTGTGATAACATTTTGTGGTTCCCATGAAACCAGAACCGGCTGAAGCCGGTTATTGGTCCGTAATCTCACTTCTTGACGACAACTCTTGCTCTGACTTGAGTAAAGAAAGAGAATCGAATCGACTTTTAGGTTTGACATATACTATTTCAAGAAAAAATAGGGACTCGAATTTTTCATGTGTTTTTTTTAAAGGAATATATTTCGTACTTCATATGTGAAACTTGATACTAATTATAAAGCACTCATAAATAAGACAACATTGACCATGTCACCTGGACCAGTAATAAAGAGGATATCTACAGAATTTGGCTTATAACCGCGGCTTTTTAAAATTAATATATATTGTCATCTAAAAACGCAACACAGAAATATTATCCTGTTTTAATCGCAAATTTTGACAAAGATGAACATTGTCTTAAGGAAGAACATGAATTTAATACAATCTGAAATGACGTTTTCTAGTCACAAATTTACACAGCTGCTGAATGCTGAACTCCAGCGTTTAGTAAATATTGAATCCCGTCATATAAATCATTCTGTTGATATATATATATATGCATGTACTTGTGAATGTGTATGTATGTGTGTGAGTGTGTGTGTGTGTGTGCACGTGTTAAAAAGCAGAAGATAAAGACAGAGAATAAGAAGAAAGGAAGATATTTAAACGAAAAGCACAGCAAGCAAGCAAGGGTTGAAAGTGTTCTCTTGATAATTGACCAGTTTATAGTTTGCAGAAGATCAATCTACTGAGCGTTTTCTATAAGCACCGCTCGAATATAACAAGTATGTAACACTGAAATTGTCTTTTTTTTGTGGTTGTTATGCTTTGTATGGGGTTTGGTGTTAAGATTTGATTGCCACGCGTTAAAACAATTTAGAGGGAAATATGAAGGAAAATTGGATCTTTGCCCTATAAAATATGGTAAATGCTTTTCACAGTTTATATTTTACATACAACATTCCGCCAAATGAAAATTGACAATAATCATATTATTGTTTGAGATAGAAATAAAGTAATATAGGTACAGAAACCACAATATATTTCAAGTATGAACATTTTATTCACTGTTCACAATACGGAGAATATTCACAGACAAATGATTCGAAGATATCGCCTTTACTTACATTGTTGTTTTAATATTAGTAAATTTGGTGCAATTAAGATTACATTCATAATATTGGTAATAAAAATATATAATTTAAATAAAAAAATACATAATATTGGTGCAATTAACTTAGCTACATTACCTATCTTTTAAATGATCATGTCGTAAGACTTCGATCTTCAGTGTAATAAAGTAGAATAATTAAATGATAATTGTTACCTAAATTTCTGATGTACACTTTTGCTTCATTGTAAGAAGACAAAAAAATGCTGCTTTCTTAATGAAACTTGTTATTATATTGCTTTATTAGCAGGTTCGTGATGAAAGTCATTGGTGTCCTCTTATTTTGTGCATTCATTTCGTACACCTTCGCGTCTTCTCATAGTAAGTCTGATTTGAAATTCGTTTTACTTTATTTTCATTTGAAATGTGATAGGAGACAACAGGGGAAATAGAAGGGGGGGAGAAGGAAAATAAATAACGCTTTCGGATGTACCACGTTCATATGTAATTACAGCTTTCAAAAAATAAAGAGGCACTTCATCGGTAACTACGACGTGGGTCCCAGCCGATACGATCAACTGAACAGCTTGCTCGTGAAATTAACGTGCAAGTGGTTGAGCACACCACAGAATGCATAACATCAACGTAGTTCTCAAAGAGATTCAGCGCGACACACTGTGCATCAATGTTGGATCTTTCAAATACAGGTTCTACTCATTTTTGCCAGCTGATTGAACCGGAAGAAGGTGAAATAAAGTGTCTAGCTGAAGGACACAACACGTCACCACGAACTGAACTTAGATCTTAGAATCATGAGCCGAATTTCCGAACCAATAAGCGACGCGCCTTCACTTCAGATAAATAACCCCGTTTCTCTACACAACACCCATGTTAAATATTCGAAATGACGTTTTTCTAGATAAAATTATTATCAAACCAACTTTTATAGTGTTGTGGACAATTCAAATGGGGAACTGTTTTTTGCTGAGATATATCCAGGTATGTGTGGCATGTCTAGTATCCCTTGAAGAAACTGTTCCCAGTATTGTTTGAAGATGATGGGATCATTTTCTTCGTTTATCTTGGATCATATTAAATAAGGCAGGGACTAGTGAGGTAACAAAATGTGTTGTAGTGTTTTTACATACAAAACGGGAGGTATTTCAGTAGTGCGAGTTCATCTGTCACTCCAACATAAAATAAGAACGTAAGTACGGATGACATAGAATTAAGCATATTGTTCATAAATTGAACAATTAAGCCAGTCCACTGCTGTCTTTAGGATTCATATTTTTTTAAATCATTATCAGCATGTGCTAAAGACAAGGATTCCTCAACTTGCGCGATTAATTGAGTGGAGCGCGCAATTCGAAATTCGTGGAAGTCGAGTACCAGATATTGTTTTCTATAACTATTTTCCAGGATAACTTATTGCCTGACTCACAACTCGAACAGATCCTACTTTTTAATGGCATAGTTCGTCTTCAACTTTATTCTATAATTTTCCTTAATAACAGCGCAAGTCGAGAATACAACTCGTGTAACCTGAATACTCGGTATCAATTGTTGGCTCACGCAAGTTGAACTCACGCAAGTCGAGGAATCCCTGTATAACATTTCACGTATTTTTGTATGATTAGCTTTACATATTTTACTCGTTTCAGTCATTTGACTGCAGCCATGCTACAGCACCGCCGATCATCGAACAACTCAACTCCAGGACTTATTCTTTGTAAGCCTAGTACTTATTCGACCTTCGCTGTTTCCGAACAGCTAAGTTACGGGGTCGTGCACACATCAAGATCGGTAGACAAGCGATGGTGAGGAACACAAGCATACAACCCCCAACACACACATACCTATATAAATGTATACATACAAACGACGGGTTACTTACAGTTTCTGTCTCCCACATCCACTCACAAGGTTTTGGACGGCCCGATACTATAGTAGAAGACACTTGTCCAAGGTGCCACAAGGTTGGACTGGACCCGGAACCATGTGGCTGGTAAGGAAACTGCTTACCACTCAGTTCTCCATTTGTATTGCAGCATTGCAACTGACCTTCTTTATGTATCAAGTTTTGCCATCACTACAATCAAGAAATATATTAAGTGTCTGAGTGGGGAAACACGAGGGACAATTCAGTATGAGCTTGGATCTCCTTTTATACAGCGTTATTATAAATACATTATAATTTATCTGATGAATTATCTATTGAGCGTTATGCGGATATTTTGTGTATACATCAACAAAACTCTTGCAAATCGGTATCTAATTCTCCCATGTATGTTTTGGTATTTCTTTCAGATATAACTCATCACCATCACAGTAGGGGAGCGTATGTAAGTTTGAGTAGACGAATTCCAGGGTAAGAACTACACATCTCCGTCTCTTACATCTTTCTTTTATCTCTATATTTTATCTTTTACGTGTTTCAGTCATTTGACTGCGGCAATGCTGTAGCAACACCTTCAGTGAAACAAATTGAACCCAGAACTTATTCTTTGTTAGCCCAATACGTTTTTATCGCCCTCTTTGACCAACAGCTGAGTGATGCGCACGCAAACGCACCAACACCAGTTGTGAAGCTAGAGTTGGAGGAAAATATAGACACAGAAAACACACACACACATGTATACACACATACACACACGCGCACACACACACACACATATATATAGGAGGAGCTTCTTCCAGTTTCCCTCTATCAAATTCACTCACAAGGTTTTGGTCGGCCCGATGCTATAGTAGAAGACACCTGCCCAAGATGCCACGCAGAGGGACTGAACCTTGAAACAAGTGGTTGGTAAGCACATAGACTATAGCCACTCCTGCGTACATATATTTATGAAAATATCAACATACTCAAGAAAGAAACACTGGATATTTGTTTCACTTCTTTATAGACACCAAGCATTCCAAATATTAACAAAAAAAAAACAGATTAGCGCGGATTTACAAAAGGGGAAACCGCTAAGAATTCTAAAATATCTTTCAAAGTTCTCTCTTAAGGAAAGTCCTTTTTAAGAAACATTAAAATTTGTTTCATAAAATTCCTACAAGTCACAAAATATCTATTTAATAATATCCTTGTCACACTGTTCGTTAGTACGACCGTTACGCGTTACGCTTACTCATTCAATGAGAGAGAGAAGACATTGATAAATGCAGGAGAATGGTTAGAGGCAAGGATACATAGAGGATAAAAAGATGAAGGAAGTAAAGAGAGAAAGATATTTAGAGAGATAGACTGAATGGACGAAAAGATTGGACAAAGAGCGATTGTGGAAGACTATGAATCTATTGTCAGAGACAAAATGCTAACGTTTTATTTTTGCACGCTCCTTAGGTGCATCACACTTACTTCAAAGAAGTGACAAAGTGAGAGAAAGTAGAACAGAACTAAAGTAAGAGAGAGAGAGTGTGATTGAGCGAGAAAGTGAGTGAGTGAGCGAATGAAAAGAAAGAGAGTGTAAGAGAGTGAGAAAGAGAAAGATAGTGTGAGAAAGAAAGACAGAGAATGAAAGTGACAGTGGACAGGGACGGCTTTTGTTTTGTTTCTCGCAAAATGAGTAGATATATAGATATATGTAGACATTGTTATATCAATTAGTACCCAAACGACTTTTGGCCATGCCCCACCGTATCATTTCTCCCTTCTGATATCTAAGTTTGTTATTCAAAATTGTACTACTATTCCCTTCGCGAAAGCTTGAATTGCTATTAACCTTGCTATTAAAAAGGGAGATGTAACTTTTTCTCACAATATTACTTAATTGACAAACTAAATTTTAATTTATCAGAATAAAATGACAATATTTTCAAAACTTTTCACGTGTGTGTGTGTGTGTATGTGTGCATTACCAGAGCCATAAATCAATCAATCTATCTATCTATCTATCTATCTATCTATCTATCTATCTATCTATCTATCTATCTATCTATCTGTATATCTCTCTCTGTCTATGAAATGGGCTGTTGAAAAGTCGGCTCCAAGTAAGTTGGCCTTTTTTTTGCAGAAAAACGTTCTTCTTTCGAAATTTCTTTTTTATGAAAGAGTTGTCTAACACCACTGCGTTTAACTCCTGAACATTTCAGAATAGGATATTACTCTTCCGGGGTGATATTCGAAAATTTTAGAATATTTTTTATTTGGAGCTGCAATAATTCAAAACGTCTAGATTTAATCAAGTATCTTTCCTGCCACTACCTCACACTAAGAAAACTGAAAGCAAGGCCTTTCCGCTTGAACGCTCACGGCCTTCGAAATCAGTTACAAAGAACTTATCAACTACAGCCTTACCATTGTCTCACTGCCAGTAACTATAACACAGTTTCTTCTGCTGCGCACCAAATATTAACACGTAAAACAGATTAGTAGTAACACCGGCTGTGCTACTCATAGCGTGACTGCCACAAGCACTGTGACCTCCACTACTTTTGTCAGTAACACCCTTACCAATACTGATACTGACAGCCAGAACGCCACAAGTACTGCCATCATCATAACCAACACCAAGACGACAAAAAACTTTGCCTCCATCTTGAGGCAAATGAGAAAATTAGTGGAGTTCACCAAGAGGATCTCAAAAAACCAAAAGATTACCGCATAAAGAGGACAGATCAATAGCCTTAAATATTCCACAGGAGTTTTTAGTTGACACAGACCACAATTAGTGACTACACAGCTATACAGAACACAAATTAGTGACTTATTAGGCATGGCCTACCACGAATCTCGGTAAGAGAGGCGAGCTGTTGTGAACGACCTATCACAACTGCGACCGTACAGAATGTGTGGGCAGGCTGCGCTGCAGACAAGTCGCCAGACATGGATGATCTGCCCTACAAGCTTTATTGTCATATGCCAGACATGTTTGGAGGCGTCTTGTCTGTAGTGTACTGCAAGTGACAGCAAAACAGGAATATTTCTAGCTTTGTGAGCCGTGAGGCAGTGACACTGCTAAAGAAAGATCCAAACAAGGAGATCATAGATAACTTTAGGCCAATCACTCTGCTCAAAGCAGACTTGAAAATGTTGGCCAAAGTTCTAGCCGAGAGATTGGCACTTGCCATCGAGAAACTGGTCGACAGGGAGCATACCTGCGCCGTGCAGGGCAGGAGTATCCTAAACAACCTCCATCCGCTGCGCTAAATCATAGATAGGATAATCCTGGCATGGGTGTGGTGCTGATTAATTTGGATTAATCGAAAGCCTTCGATAGGATCCTTCATCGTTACCTGGAGGCTGTCTTTAGGGCGACTGGCTCTGGCCCGGTATTCCGCGGCTGGATATCTGCCTTATACAGCGGCATGCAATCAGTAGTTCGCGTAAATAATAGTCTTCTGTCGAAACAATTTGAAAGCACACGTTCGGCCCGCCTCGGATGCCCCCTCTCGTCCCTTATGTACATATTGACACTAGACCCCCTACTGCGGAAGCTGGTGACGTTGAGGGGCATCCCGCGAGAAATAGGATGTGGGTATAGCGTTTCCGAATACACGGACGACATCACCGTCATAGTGTTGAGCAACCGACACATCGAATTGGCAGGATAGACATTAAAAGAATACGAAATGGTGGCAGAAGCAAAACTTAACTTGGAAAAGTCAGTGGACTTGCGGCTCGGCACTTCGCGAAGCAAGCCCATGCGGCCCAATAACATCTCTCTCACGGGACGCTGGACCGACGGACTAGTTATGTTGCTCAGAGTCTGGTTTGGACCAGACCTCCAAATGGAGAACTGGGACGAGATTACGAGTAGGGTGGCTACTCTCACCCAGCAGTGCGCTGAGATAAAGCTACCCCTAATAGGCCTGGTGGAGGTGGCGAACGCGTATATCATCTATTACTGTCTAACTGTTGTACCTTGTCCCGACCCTATCATCACTAAACTGGAACGCATACTCATCAATTTTTAGTGGAAAGGAAATGTTCCAATGGTTATTCGACACATTTACTGTCAATACTCGCTAAATGGAGGACTGGGCATGCTGTGGTTGATGATGTGCAAATATGCGATGAGACTGCGACATCTTTCGTGCTTCATAAACGATGGTGAACGTGAATGTTCGCCGTTTGTGAGGAGCGCTTTTTCGCAGCTCGTCTTATTGATCGAACTGCAAACATGCATCTTACAGAGACTTAGATTAAGTGAATGGCACCCCGAATGGCGCCTAGATCTGCAGCAACTCTGCCGTTTCGGCTCAAACTAGTGAAAATTCAGTTCCGCGAACCCGTTCTATGGATGATTACTGGAGGGTAGGTGCGACGATGTTCTTGAGGAGAACCTTGGCATCGACGAGGAACAACTGACCCACCTGTTCAGGACCACTTTCGGACCAAGACCTATGGAAAATCCTATGGGAGTGCTATCGGGAAGCATTACCCGTTCGCAATAAACTCTACATGTACAGTTCCAGAAGCACCAGACAGACCAATATGCACGCATTCGTGCAGTGTCCCATCATTTCAGACTAAGTGCGCATATGCCGAACGGCTGCTGTCACGTGTAGGACAAATCCAGTTGTCGACCGAGTCTATGGTGAATATTACCCCGCCACTTTCTTTGAACCGGGGAGGCAAAACAATTTTCCTAGTATTGGTGGCTATGGTGAAAGACTGCGTGTGGTGGACTCGTGCAAAAGGTTTAGAGACAAACACTTTCCTCCCTGGCGAATCACTCATCAAATTCAAGTACCACTTGAAAAGGAAGCAGAGAGTAGACAGATTTGTCTGTAGAATTTTCTATAAAAGGTGGGTGAATGTGGCAAAGATTCTACGTGCGAATGTCGACATCCCTTTGAGCATGACCCTGTAAATCAGAAAGAGAAGACAGAGAGAGCGAGCACCTTGCTTTCATCCTTTTGTTTACTCCCTGCCAAAGGTTACCATGGTCTTTTCCGTAGGCTATTCTCTCCACGGATAAACCTATTTCTTTATACATTTTTAACTGTGATACGGCCGCAGTCAAATGATGATTGAAACGCTTAAAAGAAGAAAAGAATGAAAGGTTTACTTTATATTAAATTTATAAATGATTTATTGTGAAATGAGCACAGGTATAGCTGAGTGGTTCAGATCTTCACTTCGCAATCACAAAGTTTGTGAGTTCAAAACTCCGAGGAAGTTCCTTTTTCTTCTATTGTAACGGGTCGAAGAATACCATCTCAACAAACGTGGCAGACAAAGTTTCCTTTCGTGCTTTCACCCTCTCATTTGCGGATTGTTTCACATCAGTTGTTCAGTGTTGTCCTCTTCTTCTTTCAATTTCAAAGAGGTATTCACCAGCAGGACGAAGTAACTTAATGACGGTACATTCTTTTACTTGTCTGACCAGTTACGTTTACATTAACTGACACCCTGAAGAGAATATTCCACTAGTATTATCATTCATTTAGAGCAGAGACTAGAGAACAAATCAATGGGTTTCTTTGCCCCCTCATCTACAAGCAGCATGGTAGTTACGATGGATTACATCGACGTTAGCGAAGAAGACATAATAGAATAATAGAAAGCATAGGTGAGGTGGATGCGCAAACTAAACTGCTGCAACTGATAGATTCCCAGTAGTTTTCCCCAAATCGTGTAAGCATAACTAAGAGAACACACAACATATGCTCTTCAAGAGTCTTCATGCGAATTACGAACGCCAAGCAAACTGAATTGGGGGAAAATAAGCCCAATCCATAAAGAGGAAGCAGAACATATGGCAAACATTATATGCCTCATATTCCCCTTGATTTCACTCATCAGCACAATCCTGTAACGAATAGTCAGAGGGAAAATAATTGCATCCCTTGACGATGACTATTGAGAGATACTAGCATGGCTTTTGAATATGTACTGTGACTGGGTGTTGAGGAAGTTACTTAGCAAATTAAACATGGACGTAATATACATTTACTTTGTGAAAGCTTTCGATAAAGTGAGTCATGGTATAATATGACAAAATCTACACGATCTCGGTATAAGATAAAAATTTACGGAGTTGTAATATATGACTTGGAAGTGGTGATTAATGGTACCATAGAAAAAAAAAACACAAATAGTGAGAAATGTTCTACATGGCATCGTCTTGGAATCACAGCTTATATACGTCCAGCTCTTCGGATAGAGACATTTGCCAGCTACGCAAACAATACGAAAAATACAAGACCCAAGCAATGTTGCCTACCTGCAGAAGGAGTTGAACTGAGAAAATAATATGCAGTTTAAGGCTGGAAAATTCCAAATGCTGCTCTACCAATATCATAAACTGACGTAAATCACACAGGGCACATTGGTCCATATGGGATTACACCCCCAGAATCTAAATCAATGCAGGACCTCCGTATCGACATGATTGATGGTACCAAAGTGCAGACGGTAGGCTGGTTGGATCCTGAAAAAAATTCGGAACTATAGAGAAGAAAACAACGATGGTAATCTGGAGGAAATTCGTCTTTTACCGCACAGGGTAAAATTAACAACAGACCTTGAAACAATTCAAGCGGTGTGCTGGTAGAAACGTTAGCATATCAGGTGAAATGCTTAGCGGTATTTCGTC
>JACXVO010017053.1:1092075-1102789 GCA_015501135.1 Hapalochlaena maculosa
GTGTGTGTGTGTAAGTATTATACATATGTATGTATGTATGTATGTATGTATGCATGCGTATTTCTTTGCACTGAGTTTAATTTATTTTCTCCTAATGTATTCATTAGAATTGTTATTGGTGAAACTAATTAATAGTATTCCTATGTAAATAGAATTCAGCATCGTGTCAGTTTCTAAGTTGTAACACTTTCTCTTTTACTTTCCCTTTCATATTTATGTGAAAATTACTCACTTTTAAAAGGCATAAACACACATAAATAGACTCACACTCACATAAACGCACACTCATACAATCACACAAACACACACACACACACATAAGCACACGCACGCAATATCACATGCAAACGCTTGGTTATTTCTCATTTGCCTTGTGTATGTATGGCAGTATTTACGGACATCTTTCAGTGTCATGCAGTGGTCAATACTATTGAAAACTCATTTAATATATATCATTCATGTGAGGGCGAATATAATAGAGTTGTCAAGTATTATCTGAAAACTCGGTGTAAGTAGTTTAGCCGTAGAAGGAGTTTCAAATGAGATCGATGCTGTTTACGTAGAGCTATCATCTTTCATATGAACAATGGTGTGATAGGAATCAATCGAGATATTGAATTATATCGATATATGACAGCCATCTTAAACACATTTAATCATCGATATTCGTTTAATATAAAATATCTGTCTTTCTGAGCAATTTATATGTATACCTTGTTACCATGTAAGTTTTTGTATTGACGTTCAGCCTACGATGGTGTCTTAATACAGTATCTCGGTGTTTACCAGTAATAGCAGCAAAATATTTCTCAAAATCGCACCTTCGTACTTTGAAACAGAAATGACGGAATATCTTGTATGATAAAAATCTATTTAATCAAGACATTCATTGGGATAAACAATAAATGTATCACAGAAACACTGTTTAACGCAGATAATAATATTGGCTTCAAGTTTTTGCAAAAATAGTTTCGGTGGAGGGTTTAACTCCCTCTCATAGACGATAGAGTTGAACCGGTACTTTTTTTATCGATTCCAAACACTAGAAATATAAATTCGACTTGAGTGGAATTTGAACTTAGAAAGTAAAGTTGGACGAATTCAAAGAGACGATATTACAAGTGATATATAAATCACCTGGTTATCAATTCCAAACAAGACCCGAATAAGTCAAAACCATTTGTGTTGTAATTATTTGATCTGGTTGTTAGGCACAGTATTTCTAGGACTACATTATCTAATATGTCCTTTACTTCTTTTAACAAGTATTCTATATTATGAAGTAGTTTTCTAATATTTTTCTCTCATCGAAAAGTGATGTATACGCTCTCAAAACGTATCAGTTGAATATACAAGTCAACGGCCAATTATATAAAACTACCAATTTCTTCTCAAATCTCTTTTTATTGTTTTAGAAGAAGGAAAGTTATATTACATGATATGGACTTAAGCATATTAGTTCCCAGTAAATACTGGATTGTCATGATTGGAACGCCTTTGATTATAAATCGCAATGAGATTTGACCCTGGACTAGACAACAATCTTTATGAAATTGATCAGAACATTTACTTTAAGCAATTGATGAGATGGTGTCGGGAAAATTTATTGACCGAAGAAGAACCAGAACTCGGAATAATACTTCATGAAAAGATCTTTGACCGTGCAATGAATAATATCGACTGCCACAATACTAAGTCCATAATGGATATTGGCCTGCGTAGTTGGAAACACATTTCATAAATATGTAATAATATGTCATTGAAATAAGGTTTGCTGGCTATAACGTTCTGAACTATTATAGGTCAACACGGTGAATGAATGTACTTTAGCTGTAGAACAGTTTCAAATGACACACGTGATCACAAGTGAAATAATCATATTTCATATGAATAGAGATCTGATGAGAATAAATGGATATTTTTAATAAGTCAGCCGTTCGCAATCATTTCAAACATCGTTTAATCATGTGCCGATTCCATCTATGATGCATATGATAGTAAGCTACTAACAATAAGAACATTGTAGAATGTATCTCTCTCTTTCTCTTTATCTGTATTCATAACTACTTATGTTGACGTATATATATATATATATATGTGTGTGTGTGTGTGTGTGTGTGTGTATGTGTGTGTGTGTGTGCACGTATGTATACATATGTATGTATATGCATGTATGTATGCGTGTTTGAATGTATTTTAACGTGGATAAATATGTAAAATATATATTTAGAGGAAAGATGATTTTCTCAAAAGTTTCGGATTAAATAAAGAACCTTGTTAGAAAGTCGAAAACACTAACCTTTGGTAAGATATTTTACAAATGATGTAATGGATTTGCTTTTATAGATGCGCAAGGGCTTTCAGTTCTTAACGATTTCGATATATATATATATATATATATATGTGTGTGTGTGTGTGTATGTGTGTGTGTGAGTGTGTGTGTTTATGCATGTGTGTACGTGTGTGTGTGTGAGTTCTTGTACATGCACATATACAGAATGTGCATTTCACTCATAATCATAATGTGGTTGCGTCAGTTTCAGTAAAGACTGTTGCGCTGTGCCTTAAAACAAAACACCCCATTTCATGAATAACACTTATTTAACAAATTAACAAATTAACAAATTAACATGGCAGTCCTGGTTTAGGACGAACGTTGTTCTCATTTATCCCCAGAAGATACAGTCTTCAGCTGGCTATATATGTGTGCCCTTATATTTTCAAATAAAAGCAATTGGAATCCCCACTCAGGTCAAAACAATGTTTGTGTGACGTAATTTCCGGGTTATTCCCTTTATCAGCACAGAATAATTCTTCGGTTAGAAATGGTGCTCATAAATTCCTCTTTGAAATATAGTTTTCAACGTGACAATTATTTACTCATTTATAA
Organism: Hapalochlaena maculosa; assembly: GCA_015501135.1. Lineage (NCBI taxonomy): Eukaryota > Metazoa > Mollusca > Cephalopoda > Octopoda > Octopodidae > Hapalochlaena > Hapalochlaena maculosa. The sequence goes on from JACXVO010017053.1 coordinate 1,094,966, forward strand.
AATCGAATAAATACTATAAGTAAATATTTCAACGAGAGATATTCAACCACAATACGCTAGAATAAAGATTATTTGCGAATGTAACATGGCAGTGCTTATTTAGGATGAACTTTGCCGTCTCTAGCTGGCTATTCAACACGATCTGTGTCATATATGTATACAGGGATTGTCAAAGAACTGACTCATCCATCACACCAGAAATAGCAGTTAAAAACTTTATATTAATTTCTAATCCCTTTGTAAGATTACGTTTTTGTGGCTTAGTTATGTGCAAACGTAAATCTTTTACGTTTGATGAAGAAGAAGAAGAAGAAGAAGAAGAAGAAGAAGAAGAAGAAGAAGAAGAAGAAGAAGAAGAAGAAGAAGAAGAAGAAGAAGAAGAAGAAGAAGAAGAAGAAGAAGAAGAAGAAGAAGAAGAAGAAGAAGAAGAAGAAGAAGAATTTTCCTCATTGCGCATGTCTTGACTGCGAGGCTAAAAGGGAAACTTTGGAAGTGGTGTGGTGATGGGTGGTTGAAATGGAGCAAAGTTTGTTGGAAATTTTGCATTTTAATTTTCCGTTTTAAAATACGACAGCGCGATTATGTCGTCCGTTTTTGTCTATGACTTCTAAAGAACATTTCCAAAATCAAAATTGGGCCCACCTATAGTTTAAATAAGCCTTCAGGCAATGTATCAAAATGTTAGAAATAACAGTCAAATCTCAACAGAAACTCTTTTCCGCACATTTTTGTTTTATAAATGTTGAAACATATACTCTTATTATAACCTAAAATGTCCACAATCAACACTTCGGATTTTTCTTCTGGTAACTTTTTCCATTATGTATTTTTCCTACATTGTATAAACCAGTGAGACTTAAATCCATCGGGCCTATCAGTACTCAAAGAATTTTGACTCAGCCAATTGACATCGCAATGCTGTTACGGAACTTAACTCACAGGTCATCGAAGTAGTGATAGCAACTGGTTTTCACACTGACAAACGGTTGTTAGTACATCGTTAATATATGATGCCTTCAGATAACCAGTTTTCATTTCAATTACGACACAGGAAGTTTCCTATCAAATTATCCCTCTCGTTTACGGTCAACAAGTCACAGACTTTGTATCGCGTCGGTGTATTTCTACTCTCTCCTATGTTCACGCACGGCCAGCAATATGTCACAATGAGTAACGCAACAGATTAAGCTAATCTGAAAATTAGTTGTGGAAAAACGGAGGATATTACTTACACAATGATTTTGTCAGGATAGCACCATGAATGTGCTTTGTAAAATGTTTACATATATATATTATTCAACAGGTTACGATATATAGTTTGTTACTTGTACATACATTACAATTTAAATTAACTCGATTTGCACCCTGATTTTATACACCATCGTAGATAGGTAAGTTTGATAGCTATTATAATATTGGTTTAAAATTTTGTCACAAGGGTAGCAATTTGCGGTGACGAAATGAATCCATTATATCAACTCCAGTGTCAACTGGTATACATTTTATGGAAGCCGAAATGATGTAAAGGAAAGTTAACTTGGCGGAATTTGAACTCAGAACGTAAGAACGGATGAAATACCATTCAAAATTTCGTCCAGAGGGCTAAAGATTCTGCCTGCTCGCCGCCTTAAATACTATTACTACTGCTGTTACTACTACTACTACTACTACTACTAATAATAATAATAATAATAATGATAATAATAATAATAATAATAATAATAACAACAATAATAATAATAATAATAATAATAATGATGATGATAATGACGAGGATGATCTAAAATATTAGCACACAACCAGTAATTTAGGTGTCTAGTACTATACTGGTAATTATTTTATCGACTCCAAAATGTGGAAAATCAAAAGAGGACTTCGCGTAATTTGGTTCGATAATGTGAAGACGGAAGAAATACTACTAAAGATCTTTGTTTTTTAGTTTCGGTGCAAGGTCGGCAATTTTTGAGTGGAGGGGATTAGTAGGTTGCAGATACTCTACTTCTTGACGGTTACTTCCTTATTCACCCAGGAGAGAATGAAAATGGAGATAACCAGAGGTCAATATTGATTCAGAGGGTAACGAGCTAGACTGACTTAAATAGTGATTTCTATAATAACAAAAGTTACACAAAAGAACAGCCAGTGACAGAGATCCAGAATAGGATCCGTATCTGTTTTATTAATTAGAAAAGCGAATGAAAATCCAAGTTGACATTTGAGAAATTGGAACTCAGAACATTAAAAGCTTCATCTGAATACTGTAAAATATATTGTCTGAGTCTCTACACATTGAAACCGTGTACGATCATATGTACGCATAATCGGCTCTGACCTACAGCTAAACAATAACAGAAAACCCATTGTTAATATCAACTCCATGCAAACATCAAAAGCAATATGTAGTAATTTAGATTACATATATCAAAAGAACAGAAGAGAGCTCGGAGATGGCAGACAAATGTAAATACATGGCATTTAGTGCACATATTATAGTCGTTGTATAGGTTTCGCGAATCACTTCATACAAAAACCATTGCCCAATAATAACGGCCTTTCTTTTAGCTTTTGTTGATTTAAGTAGGTGTTAGATAAATTTCTTGCAAGAGAAAGAAAGCATATGAAATGCTTCGAAGCCAGCTCGATGCAGCTACGACGCAGCCCTGATGCAGCCTTGTCGAATCCGTGACGCAGCATCGTTTAAGCTGTGACTCAGCCTTTCAGCCTGCAATATAAGATAGACAAACAGAACTCAAATTACGCTATAAATATTGGGGATAAATAAGATACATTTGTAGTATTACATACACTATGTTAGAAAACAAAGCAGACATGATAGGCACTGCTGAAAGGTCAGGATTGATCTGTAATTAAGACATCAACAATAACATTGACAAAAGGTTTTAGCCTGAGACCTCCTAAGTGCGAACCAAATAGAAATAAAATTTATCTCAGTGCCGCATTTTGCTTTTTATTACAGAAACAGAATGCACCACATACCGAAACTACTTTAATGTTGAATGCTCTGAGTCTTTGAAAACAAATCTTTCTGTATGCTCATCACTAATACAACGGAGCATTTGTTTAGACTTGCGAACTCCGAAAAATTAGGTCATTGGGCACTAAAAGCTGAATACTTAAACATTCTGCGTTAACCTCCGGACGTTTCTTACAGCGACATTGTTTTGGCAAACTTATGGCGACGAGGCAGTGGGTCATACGCTTCAGAAGAAGAATGCGTCCTACAAAGACGATGAACGGACTAGAAAACATGCTACGAGGGTCATCCCTGGAATGTGGTAATCCGCATCAAATATCCCCTTCTCAGAGGGCCAGGAAATTGATGAAGTCTTCTACTATGATATTTGAAAGCGTTTGAGGGACAGCGTTTGTTGAAAGCTACCGGAATTGTGGAACGTGAAAAACTGGTTTCTTCACCGAGCACTCCTCACTTGTGAGTTTCTCGTTCCAAATAACTTGGTTTCACATCTTCAAACTCTCTATTCGCTGGATTAAGCACCTACGGACTTCGTCCTTTCTACCTAGCGAAAAAGGTTGCTCAAAGGTCTCAGTTTGAACACCGTTATCGAGATTCAGAGCGAATCGCTGTAATTCACTTACAGAAAACGATTTCCAAAACATTGATACTAACAGTGTTGCGCCCAGCTGGCTCAGATATTTTGTTCCATCTCCAAGCTGACTATATCCAGAAAGGTACCAACACACACAGCGTAGATGGAGAAAACAAGTAAATTTTTTACTCATGGAGCAGTCACTTAGACGAAGATTGTGCTCACATACGGGGATACGGAAACGCATGAATGTTCGTTCAATGGAGAAAAAAGGATTGTTTTAACTCCCAGAACAAAGATTAGGATATCAGGGTAGAGTCCTAATAAAAGATCGTATATTCACAAAAGTCGAGCTCGAAGCTATCAAAATACACGTATTTGAAAATAGCAGCAGAGGAAACGATAAAAATACAGATCTTACTAATAAATGTATTATCATAGCACAAGAAGGGAACAGTCATAGCTTGCACGTGGAGAGACAAATAGAAGATCGATCTGAAAGAAGGAAATAAAACTAATGGTGACATGACCTAAGGAAAAAGGAAGTCTGGGAGAGAATAAAGTAAAATGCACCTGAAGAATGATAGCGACATTATTTGCAAAATAAAAAATGGCGATAAGTGGGAATTGAACCAAGAAATTTAAAAAATGACAATAAAATTCTGAAAGAAATCAAAACAAAAAAACAACAGAAATAAATAATTTGATTAATGCAGCAAGAATTGTTGGAGCAGAAAATCTGGGTGTTGATGTCAAGAAAAAGAAATATATTAGGAGCGACTAAGGAAAAGACCCATGGTGGAAAACAAAAATACAGGCAGTTATATATGCTCTTGAAGGATATTTCTGTGCTATAAGTACTCGAAGATATTGAAAATGGATAAACTTGATAGCGAAAGAAATGACAAAAAAATCTAAGGTCGTGTGTATGCGTATGGTGAAGCTGTTCCTAAATAGAAATCAAAGCAAAAGAATAAAATTGAAGGCATCAATCCCTGGGCGTTTTCAATCCTTAGATATGGAGCAGGGATAATTATATGGACAGTAGGCGAATAAAACTGCTTAGACAGAAAAAAACAAGGAAGTTGCTGAACAGATGTGAGATACTCTACCCAAAAATTGACACAAACTGTATTTACGAAGAAAATAAGATAAAGAAACTTATAGAATACGAACACAGCATTAGAGAAGTTGAAAACAACACGGAATACTATGTAAAACATGCTACATAACCACTATTATTAGAAGTAAGACGGTCAGGCTTCAGAGATTATAAGATCAAGCAAGATCAATAAGAAAAACAAGGTTCGTGCACAGAAGGTCCAAGCTATCAAAACAAGGGTTTTAAGAATAGCAGTAGAGGAAACAATGGAAGGAAATACTGTTCCTACTGATAAAAGTAATTTTATAGCAAAAAACAGATGTGAAATCCTTAATAAACCATGGGAACGAACTATGATAGATCACTAGATGAGTGACATATAGCTGGTTAAGAAGACAGTAAAATTAATGATGACACGGCAGATGGACAACACGCAATCCACGACAAAATAAAAACTAAACTACAGAAGAACAATAGTAACAGTATTTGCTACCTTAAAAAGTTGATCAGTGGAAATTAACCGAGAAACGAAAAAAGTCTATGAAATTTGAAATACATTAGAAACAAAATCATTGCAGAAACAAACAAATTCTTCAAGACAGCAAGAAGTGACAAAAGAAAAGATTCATGGTGGCAAAAAATACAGTTGTGATTACATATGTTCTCGAAGGACATTTCTGCGTTAGACTGAAAGGAAATATTCGCACATTAATAGATATATGTCCTCTGATAATAAATTTTCTGTAGAAGAATTCGACAAGCTGAGTAAATATAAGAACCCAGAAATTGAAATACAAAAGATGTAGCATCTTAAAGCAAAAATTGTTCCTGTTATTGTAAGTGATCTTGGTATAATTAAAAAGGGACGTCAGAAACGTCTGGATAAGATTCCAGGGGAAACATAAGTCAAGGAGATCCAAAAGATTGTGTTAACAAGTACTGCCTACATCCTTAGAAAAACTCTATCCTTTTAAGTTCATGTGTTGCATTACATTAGGCTATTTTATTACTGTCCATTTAAGTTTTCCTTCCCAAGCTGTCAATCATACGGCAGCCTTTCTTATATTTCACTTTCCCTAGGAAGTTGAGTATGTCTCGGCAAGTGACTGTAAAATATCATGCAGACAATAATAATAATAATAATAATAATAATAATAATAATAATAATAATAATAACAACAACAACAACAACGACAACAACAACAACAACAGCAATAATAACAATAATCATTCCTCTATAGGAATAACACCTCGAATTTGTTTTCAGGGGAATAGAAGATTATATCGAGTAGAGGGTGGGTGGGTTTGTTACTTGTACTTACTTTATCGACTCTGAATGATAAAAAGCAGCCTCCACGTAGGTGTCATTTTATTTTAGAAAGTAAATGCGGAAGAAATATATAACTAATCAATTTGTCCAGTGTAATAATAATTCTGCCACCTCACCGACTAATGATTACAAAATTATAATGTTAATAGGAGACAAACGACCTGCCGACTTTTTAAAAGCAGCTGCCTAGTGACGGTAATAATGACATCCTCAACAATAAAAGAAATAGACCTTATTTTGCACTGTAGCATTGAATACGCAAAACTACGGTTGGTCCTTGTCGGAACAAGAATCATAATGAACTTTTCTTAAATTATTATAGTATGATTTTTTATTTATTTATTAGGATGTAAACACCTAAATTGTAAACTATGTTATGGATGGTAAAATTTTATCAAATATTTATCAGATTCGGTTTGTAAAACTCTGAAAGCTTTTATTTTCATCTTGATATATACTATTCTTGTGCAAATTGATTTAAGGATGTGCTTTACCGTATATAATTTTGGAATCCTGGGGTCATTAGGTATTTTGAGGGTTGCGAATTTGAACACTCAATCATATATATATATATATATACATACATACATACACACACACACACACACACATATATATATATATATATATATATATATATATATATATATATATATATATATATATATATATATTTGGGAGTGTTCCATCCCCAACTCGTAACATTTTAGCATACTCACTGGGAATATTGCTCCTTTTAGAGCTTTCAACATTTGAGATATCATCCGTTTCCTCCAGCAACATACCTCACTGCTTATACAGTTCATATAATGTAAAAGCATGTTGTAAGCTCAGCCGACGAACTATCCTGAAAACCTTTTTGATTCTACATCGATTGCATCACACATTATTCGCCAACCATTGGTTTGGCAAAGAAAGAAAAAAAGAGGATAATAATCAATCGAAATAGGATAATTTACTACCTGAGCACAAAAAGTATTACACCTCGTATTAATTCCTATGACGCATCTGCCGCAAATACGTGCGATGCAGCAAAGAACCTCATCAATAATCAAGGTTTTCCATTGTTTTCCTTCTAAACACAGAAGATTATCAAACAAAAGAGACATTTGCCTCATACTTATTTAGCTCGGCGCAATGATTTATACGGTAAATATTTCACATGGCAGGAAAATTTCCAAAGTGTTAATCTATGTGCAATATGGCCTTTTGTGATGACAGTAAATATTTACGTGCGCAAATAATTATGTTCATTAGAAATATGGAAGTATATGAGGCTATCAACAATCCCCAGTTCTCCGTTTCCAGTTTCCACTGAAAAGTTAAATCAACTTCAGAATGAATTCCTTGCGTCTGAACAACATAACGTTTGTGTAGAGCACATGTAACAGTCATGTTGCTAAGGAGATGGATAACTGGAGATGGTTTATTCTATTATCAATATTTATTTTAATGCAATCCCTAAGGAACCTGACGGCAACGTTTTTCCATGAAGTAATAATGGCGAGCTGTTTTCCTTACTTGCTCTGGACACTTCCACGGAAAGAAAATAGGAAATGCCAGTCAGAAAGAATATTCAGAAAATTAATAGTGAAGCTTCGAAGCTATAAAACGTGTCAGCAGGTGAAGTGATTTTGATAAGACGCATTATATATGTATGCCTGTATACAAATACAGACACACACGCACACACATTCACACACAAACACAAAAACACACAGGCACAAATACACGCCATACGCACGCACATACATATAATTCTGCATATATGTATCCTGCTTATTACTGCCCCATGCTCTTAACTTAATATGTGAGTGCTTATA
>JACXVO010017053.1:2536679-2547999 GCA_015501135.1 Hapalochlaena maculosa
CTTATTAGCAGCTTAAAATTCCAACTCTATGGTTGACTACAGAGCAAGAGTCATGAGGGAAAATTTAAAGAATATATATTATTTATATACATATCTTTTATTTTTTATATTTCAGTCATTTGACTGCGGCCATGCTGAGGCACTGCCTTGAAGGGATTTAGTCAAACAAATCGATCCTAGGACCTAGATTTTTATTGAAGACTGGTACTTACTCTGCCAGTCTCTTCTGCCAAACTACCAAGTTAGAGGGACATAAATACACAGTCAATTGTCAAGTGTTGAGGAGGGACACCACATATATATGTATGACTGGCTTCCTTCAGTTTCTGTCTACTAAATCCACTAACAAGGACTTTATAGGCCTGAGACTATAGCAGAAGGTACTTGCCCAAGGTGCAATGCTGTGGGACTGAACCTGAAACCATGTGATTGGGAAGCAAGCTTCTTAGCACACAGTCAGTTTTACTTAATTTTTCTTTTAATGTCCAATGGGTTGGGTGGAATTTACTGAGGCAGATTTTCTATGGCTGGATGCCCATCTTATCACAAACTCTCACCTGTTTCCAAGCAAAGTAATTATTCCCTATGATTCATACACAGCTTTACAAAATACTGAGAATGAAGGGCACTATTTGTATGACAAGGACACTCTTACAATTATCACATGATGTCATGATAGGTACACAAACACACACACACACACATGTATATATACATATATATGTGCATGTGTAATATATATATATATACACATACACACATATTTGTGTGTATACATACATACATACATGATGGACTTATTTCAGTTTTCATCTAATAACTTCATTTAGTTGGTCTGGTGTTGTAGTAGAAGACACATCACCAAGTTGCCCTGCAGTTGGACTGAATGTAAAACTGTGGCTGAAATGCAAACTCCATAACCGCATAACCACACCTGTGCCTTAGTCATGTGTGTGTGTGTGTGTGAGAGAGAGAGAGAGAGAGAGAGTGTGTGAATGACAGCTGCTTACTTCTGAATTTAACCATATTAGAATTTTGTATTTGCAGGAGTAAGATAGTTCAATTAGATATCTTGATTAAGTCACAAGTTCATTTGTCATTGCAAGTGTTTCATGATGTTTCTGGAAAGGATCATTTTATTTTCCTGCTTTAGTTAAAGGCTATTGTTGACTGTTTACCTAACCCTTTAGCATTTAAACAAAATATTCTACTCATTTAATGTTCAAATTGGCGAGATCTGGCTTTCCACAACTACCTTATAATAACATTGTGAATAAATAATGATTACATTTGACAGAATAATGTGAATACTAAAGGGTTAAACCCTTTGCTGCCTATGGAGACTAGCCCATTGATGAGTTTTCTTCCCTGTTCTTTCTCTTGGGCTGTCTTTTTTGCTTCCCTATGAGCCTTGCAGCTTTATTTTTAGATTTTGCTGCACTACATTATATATTTCCCTTGTGGAGTGAGTGATGGAAAACTTTCCTCTCCTAACTTTCATTGGTTCTGAATTGTCCTAGATTCTTTAGTAACTGTTCTTTTTCAAGGGTGCGGTATTGGCTATGTTGGCCTTGTGCACACCCATTTTTACTTCTGGGAATAGACTGTCCATATTAGTCTGGCCTCTGTCCTTTGATCTGCCTGGCATAGGTGACCCTACCAAGAGCTTACATTCTGCTAGTGTAATTCTCAGGGTCATTGATGCACATAAATCATCAATAGCAACAAGGATTGGACCTTGTAGAGTGAACTATTGACTATGGAAACCAAATATTTCTAAGAATGGGTATTTGTGAGTTTTTTTGCTTTGTGGGGTCTACAGAAAGAAACAATGATCATGGTCTATGCAAGGCCACTGAAATTGGTGAGTTCAATACCGTTAATGTCCCATTTAAACTGGAGGAAAGTTCCATAGGATGGATGCTTAGGGAAGAAAAAGACTGAACCTAACGACTAGAAAGGAGGAGACATCTGAAGGGATGAGAAATTAGTACAGTGTGTTTGAATGGAGGTGGCTTGAGACTTGTCTGCTTCAAGAAGTAGAGGCCGTTGATGTAATAGTAAAAAAGGCAGGAAGAGATGGTGTGTCTGTCTGTCTGGACCAGAGGAACAGGAATATGGCTGTGATGTTATGCCTGTCAGTAAAGTAGTGTTTTTGGAAGTGGTCATATTTGACACCTAGTTCATTGACTCTATTTTTAATGAAAATATGAATGAATGAAAGAAAGAAAATAGAATTTTAGACTAGTCTAGGAGCCTTTTGATCTAAATATTGAACAGAAAAAGAAACAAAGTATGTTATGTGGAGATAATTACAATGTAATGATAAATAATACACATACACACAAGTATACACATATGCATATGTTATATATACTTGTCTGTGTGTGTGTATGCATGTATATACTTGCTTATGCATTTATATATGTGTATGAATATACACGCATACATATGTGTATGTGCATACATTCAAAGAGAAACAGATATTAGCCAAAAAATATCGAATTTATGTATGCTTTTAGAGTTTTGTTTTTATGCTGGGAAACAAAGTATTCTATGAATTTCGAATAGTTGCATTTGAATAGCTTAAGCATGTGTCATTAAAGCTGGATACTTTTCAATGGCATTGACATAGTGTCTTCTACTTTCCTTGCCAGTCAAATAATTTAACCATGTTATGTAATGTTGTTTGCATTAGAACTGGCATCATGTCTGCAATAGGAATTTTGATCTGTAACCCCACTAGCGTTAAAATCCCAAAGATTGGGTTGGCAAAAGAAAATGAACTTCGAATTATTTAAATTATACATTTGTGTGTAAATCTTTTCAAATTAGACTTTATCTCTTATAGAAATGGAAAATGTATATTTTTTTTAAAATTTCTAATTCTCTCTCTTTTTCCTTATATTTTATTTTATTTGTGTGATATATATATATTAGTAAATTTTATTGAACTTTTGGAGTGATTTAAAAAAAAAATCATTTAACTGTTGCTCAAAGACCATATAAATTATGCTTTAAGCTGATATTAAGATGCTGGCATGGTTCTAAGATTAAGAAGCTTGCTTCCAAATCACCTGTTTTCAACTTCACTTTCACTGTGGTAGCTTGAGCAAGTATCTTTAATTACAGCCCTGAGCTCACCAAAAGAAAAATTCAGGGAGGCATCATAATTTAATGTCCATTTTCCATACTGGTATAGATTGGATAGTTTGACAGGATCTAGCTCACCACTAGGCTATGCTGAGCTCCAATGTCAGTTTTGGTGTGTTTTCCATGTCAGGAAATAAAGAGATGAAATCAATTTTTGAATTGCATACAAGCTGAGAATTCAATACCTTTTCATGTGTATATCGTCATCATCACCATAGTCAATTTTATGTCTGTTTTTTTTTCCTTATCGATATGACTTGGAAGAAACTTTTTGAGGTGGTATTTTATAGCTGGGAACCCTGCCTGTTTGCTGACCCTTATGTTTTCAAATAAGCTAGCTTTATTCCACTGGTTTTCACACATTGAAGCTGCCAAAATACCAAACTTACTTATAAGAGACATAAACATAACCTCACCACCACTCAAACAATGTTTATGTGAAGATATGAAGACCGTAAACATTCACCTGTTTTTAAAAAGAAACAAACAGTTGGCAGTGACTCTGAAATTTCTCCTACTCAGATTCCTCACACTTTGGGAAATTGTTTTCCAGGACTTATTCTTTTTGGTTTGTTTCTTTAATGAAGCAATATGGTTGCAAATAAAGTGTAAATATAATAGTGTAGTTTTGTAGTGTATAAAGAAAAGTAAATGGAAATAATGCCGCTGAAGAGGAAGAAAAAGCAGTGGGACAAATTAGGAGAAACAGAAAAAGAATAGAAAGTAAAAGATAAATGTTTAAGTGGTGGTGGAAAAGAAAAGTGAGTTCAAAATAATTTTAGTTCTTCTCATTGGCTTGTGACATTTACTAGGTTTATACTACTATTAACTATTCTTCATGCAGAAAGTTTCCCTGAAAAATTTCCACATTGTCATGAATGAAACTGTAGTTAGTGTATTTGTACTCCATTTTTTGACTTTCATGAATGAAGATTAACATCATGTCTGTACATCCCTCTCTCCCATCACTCTTTCTTAATCTCTTACTCCTGGCTTTCGTGCCCCTCCCAACGCCTCTCTGCCAGACACTGTATTTGCTTTCTATTAAAGTTATCTTCTGTACTTCTCTCTATATATCTCTCTCTAGCTTAATCATTTTCCCTAAATGATTTTCCCCAAACACTTTTAACATCAAAACTCTATAAAAAAAGTTTCTTCTCATTTTTGTTGAACGTTGGGAGGAGGGGAGCAAGTTGATTACGTCAAACATTTTTTTATGTCTTGCAAGTACTTGGTGATCCTGTCAGTGCAAGTACCACTTAAAAGCACTCAGTCCATACTGTAAAGTGGTTGGTGTTTGGAAGGGCATCCGACTATAAAAAATTTTGCTAAAACTGACTTTGCTTGTGCTTATGCCATGTAAAATGCACAATTTGCCTAAGTTCACTTTGCTGAGTGGTTGGTGTGAGGAAGAGCATACAGTTGTAAAAATATTGGCAAAAGCAGTCGCAGAAGTCTGGTGCAGGCTTTAGTCTGGCTGGTCGTTTTGGAACTATCTCACCCATGCTAGCATGGAAGATGGACATTAAATGATGAAAATGATAATGTTGATAATAATAATCATGATAGAAATCATGGCCATTGATTGATGGGTGAGCAGCATATTGGTTTCATCCCCGATTAACTAACTTGTTGTTCTAGGTTCAATTCTAATCAACAAATTTAATAAAAGAATGAAAAATTCCAGGTGTTAGTAAACCTAAAGTGGTAGGAAATTCTAATATCCAAACTATTGAATTTTAAACAGTTTCTGCTATTCACATCAAATGAAAATATAGATAAATGAATAAAGAAATGCATAAATCAATGAGTTCAATAATCAGGTAACTTAAAAATTCCAGTAAGATTTAAATACTATTAAAATATCCAAATATTTTGATAGCGTTTAAATGAATTACCATATTGTCTATTTCTAATCTTATTTTCTGCTTCACCATCCTCTGAGGTATTCATTTTTAACTTATCTTTTAAATATTTTTGTTTTTTTTTTCTTTTTCCTTTTCCAAATATATCTCTGAGATATCTTTTGTATATTTTATTTTACTTTAGAACAGATTGTCTTTTAAAAGAGTAACAATAGCTCTTGTCTTATGTTTCAAAATGAGACTTGAATGTTATCTGCTAGTCAGACACTCATATATCATGTGTCCTATTCTGCCTTATAGTGTGTGTGTGTGTGTGTGTGTGTGTGTGTGTGTAAGCGAAGGAGACTTAGAATCAGATTTAGCTAAGTGGGTGGATTTAGCATTCATCTTTGTTGAATATGAGTTTATATTTGGACTGATATTATGTTACCTAGCCATACAGTTTAGATATTGGTTATCGTTTAAGCATTGTTCTTTAAAGGGTGAAGCAATGTAACTTAAAATACTTGTTTTTATTTATTGGGGAAAATATAATCAGTGGCATTGTCTTTTCACCTCTTACTTTTGATGAGTCTCTGTGCATTCTTTTTTGGCATCTGTCTATCTTGGGAGACAATGGTGCTTTGCATCACTGATCACTTAGGGCTTGGCTTTATGCCAACTCTGTAGGGGCAGCCCCTTTCTTGTGCTGTTGCTGCTACTTTTCACAACAGCACTGAAGTGATTTGTCTTGAATGCAAATCTGACTTCGGTGCATGTAGAGTCTGGGTTGCTCATATGTTGGAGTCATTTCCCTATCTTGACCTTGCAACTGTAATTCAAAAAGTGTAAAACAATACATTTAACACTAGACTACCTAAAGGACTCCATTCCAGATTTATTTTAAGCTTTACTCCCTTATCTCTACCTCACAAAACAGTGAAGCTATTTCTCCATAACTGGGACTCCACAACACTGGACAGAGTCCCACATCAGATATTATCAGCAGGAGCTAGCCAAGTCTGAGACTTGTATTAAGTATGGTTAACATGCCCTATCATTGTGACTAGCTCACTACCTGAAACCACTACATTGTGGCTTAAATAATTTGTTTTTTTGCACAGCACTCTAAGATATCAACTTATTGGCTGGATGTTTTATAAGTTATATTGTCACTGGAACTACATATAGTTCAATGCATAGTTACGTAGCACACAACAATTTTGTCCACCTTAAAACTAAATAGGTACATGGTGTAGTTCAGGTTAGCGTAATCCGACAAATATTTTACTAGGTTCATTTTTATCATTATTTAATATCCATTTTCCATGCTGGCTTTGGTTGGCTGGTTTAACTGAGGTCTGGTGAACCAGTGGCTACACCAGGCTCCCGTCTGGTCTGGCAGAGTTTCTACAGCCTGATGCCCTTCATAATGCTCACCACTCTGGGAGTGTAATGGGTGCTTTTTATGTGCCACATGTATGAAGGCCAGTTAACCTGACCTGGAAACGGTTGCATTTGGATGGCAGAGACCAGAGTAGAAAGGAAAATTTGCCAGTAGGAAAATTATGCAAGTAGATGTTAAGATAGAAATGGAGATACAGGCATGCCTATATGGATAAGATACTTAGGTTCCTCCCATCCTACTGTGTAGTACTTTGGGTACATCTTCTATTTTAGCCCTGATTGAGCAAAGCCTTGCAAGTGGATTTGTCAAATGCATACATTCACTATGAGTATGTATGTATGTGTGTGTACATGTACCTTCGTCTTGACGTGACTGTTGTAAATGAATGTCGTTATTATTCTAGCAATATTTGTTTTCCATCTTCTTTAAAAAAAATGTGTTCCCATGGAGAAATATTACCTTGCTTGGGAATAGGTGAGGATTAGTTATAGGAAGGGCATCCTGCCATCAAAAAATCTGCTTCAGGATACTCTGTCTGACCTATGTAAACCTGGAACTGGACATTAAATGAGGACTCTGATGATGATTTTATTAAAACAAAGCTAAAATAAATGTTAAGTGCCCATCTATTTTTACTCTGTCACCACAACTCTTTACTGTAATTTCAAAATATACTTGATAATCATCTCTTGAGGAATTGCCGTTTCACTGTATGAATATCGCAACACCATTACTCTATTGCTTCAATACTTAGTGCTATGGCATTGCTTTAGTTGCTGCAATGCTGTTCTATTATATTTGAAGAATTATAGCCATTATTGCAGCACCGTTGGATAACTGCAGCATTGCTACAATGCCATGATACAATTCCACTATGTGATATTCGTTTAGTTTGATATTTCTAAGCATAACGTTATCATGTGCTATGACTACCTTATCACTGCACTAGTCTGATATAGTCACTATTATTATTAAGTATTATACTACATATGTCACCTCTGTACTAGTTTGATTCAGGGACATTAGTGTAGTATAGCAATATTACTACAGTCCCATGGTACTAATCTGATACTGTGATACTAACCTTTCTTCAGTCCAACATTTGTCTTGATATAGTGACTTCAGTCTAGGGCAGTAACACTGCTTCAGTCCAACAATACAAGTACAATGTCAATATTTTTTAGAATTCTTGGTTCCAATTCCTTTCTAGTTTATTGAAATTTTTCCAAACCAAGGGTGGCTTCCTTGGTCATCAGACTTTAAATTAAATGAATATCAAATATACTTAGATAATTAAATGAAATATAGGTACATTGTACATTTAGTATAAATAACAATTTTAAATTTTAGCTCAAAGCTAACAACTTTGGTGGGAGAGTTAAGTTGGGTTATATTGACACCAGTGATCAATTGGTTCTTAGCTTATTGATTCTGAAAGGATGACAAGGAAAGTCAACCTTGAGGGAATTTGAACTCAGAGCATAAAGATGGGCAGAATGCCACCAATCATTTTGCCCACCATGCTACTGATTCAGCCAGCTCACCACCTTCATTTGTATAAATAATACAAATTTATTAACACCATAGTGTGCATTGTACTAGTAAACTAGTCTTGTGGTCACAAGAATTTGAAGTTCCTGTTTATAATTTAGTGCAGATTATAAGAGGTTCCAGACTATCAGTATTCAGGAAGTTGGTGATATACTTACTTGTAGTAGTTTGGCACAGTAACACTAGTCAAGTGCAACAACACTGGTTTACTCCAGTGGTACTACTATAATGTAATACTAGTATATCATTATATCTGTACTGTAGAGCTGTCTCTCAACTGTAGCCTCATCTACTTTCATTCTATGATACTACTACAACACTATGATGCAAATAAGTTTTTTTTAAACCCCAGGCTGCAATTTGTGCAGATATGTGAGGAGAGAGAGAGAGAGAGATTTAACAGCTGATTCTAGCAGGTCAAAGTGACCACATAGAGATTTCCTCATTTGCTTGACACTTCTGAATTAGTTATTTAGTCCTAGGCTTGACCAAACAACTGAATTAGAGGCATTCCGGCCATGATCTTTCTGCGCTTTTGCTTTTGTCACACAGTTATATCTGGCAGTAATTTCTCTAGTGTGTACTTGGTATCCCATTTTTGTTTTTTAGAAAGTAGGTCGTGATCATTAGGGAAATTTGGCTGCTATTTTTAACAGTTTGTTCTTCAATGGCTTGACTACTATAATGTTTGTTGTTTACTTTGTTACTGAAACAAAATTAAAGTCGTTTAGTACATAGCATAACTTTTCACTTTATTTAACATTGCACTACATAACACACTACTACTCTTTGAGTTTTACAGCAGTGCAGGTGTGGCTTAGAGGTTAGGTGTGTTGCCCTCATGGCTGTCAGATCAAGGTTTCAATTCCCAGGTTAGCTGTACATTGTGTTCTTGAGTAAAACAGTTCATTTCATGTTGCTACAGTCTACTCGGTAGTAAATGGATGACCCCTGTGATGGACTAGTCTTCTGAGCAGAGGGTAACATTGGCCTGCTTTCCTAACTAGCATCATTCAAAAGTTGAAATGATCCAAAGTGCATCGTCCAAAACGATAGACTGGTCAATCATATGATATGAAACAGTAGTAGCATAATAACCATACCCTGATGCATCTCTGGTACTTCTAACATAATTCTAATATTGTTATATTAATACTAACATAACCATACTGCATTACTTCTATATACACAACTGTAAGTATAGATGAGTAAAAGTGAATATCGGTCCCAGTTTTCAACTGCGAGTCTGTGGTTTCTTTGATTAATTGAATTAGTAAGTGGCTGAGTATTCCAGAGACGTGTAATTATAGCAATTCTTAGGTGCAATCAATCTGATATGTATGTCAAGACTGGACCTTTTGAATTACTGGCATAATTTGTCTGATGGGATTCTAAACTGTTTCTGATTTTGCTCACAGGGTTTTGGGTTGTCCCAAGACAATAGAAAATCACATTTGGCTAAGATGCCAAAGAACAGGATTGAAACTTTGGCTCCATGATTGTAAAATAAAATTTAACTGCTTTGTCATATTGCATTTGTCCGTGTGTGTGTGTGTCTGTCTGTCTATCATGTTATTCATCTTTTGTCTCTCTCTTTGTCCTGTCCCCTGTGTGTGTGCGTCTGTGTCGTACATTCCCATTTACAAACAAAAAAATCTCCATAAAAACTGGGAGAACAATTTAAGATACTCAATAAAAAAGCTAGATACTGGAAAAGTTTATTTAAATGTTAGTTCTTAACAAGATTAATCACATTTCCTACTGTATGAAATTTATCTGAATGTATTCTAGAGAAGACAACACCCAAATAGTCTTGTAAGAGTCATCATTTTGATATGTGAATAAATATATGAGTGTGTGAAGATGTATGGCTTTGTGGTTAGGATGTTGCACTCTCAATAACTACATGGTGGATTCAATTCTTGGACTTGGCAGTGCATTATGTTTTTGAGCAGAATATTTCATTTCGTATTACTAAAGCTAAAACAACAAGGTGTCCAGTGATGTATTACAACATCCAATATTCTTTCTAGTTGATACCATTATATATAGGTGTCTGCATGGCTGTGTGATAGAGAGGTTTGATCGCGACTGCATGGTTTTGGGTTCACTCTTGCTGTGTGACACCTTGGGAAAGTGTCCTTTAGTTTAGCTCTGGGTTGATCAAAGCTTTGCAAGTGGATTTGGTTGACACAAACTGTGTGTGTGTGTGCGTGCATGTGTCGTCTTGTCTTTACATCACTTTAATTGTAAATGAATGTCACTATCAAGCCTGTGGTGGTGTTAATTCAAGTCTTCCCTGTAAACATATCCAGGTATGTAGGAAAATTACATTGCTTGGAAACAAGGAAGGAGGGCTTCTGGCTGTATAAAAAAAATCTACCTCCAACAATTCTGACTGACCTATACAATCATTGGAAAATGGATATTTAAATACTGCTGCTGATGGTGATGATTGTGGTTTTAGATTAGGTACACTCTGTCTCTGCATATCATAAGTGATAACTTAAAGGATTGGTAGCAGACTGGACATCTGGTTATGTCTAAAAAAACAAACTAGTCCAAATCATAGCAACATAGAAAATTGAATGTGAAATGATAATGATGATGTTATATGTATATAGTATAACCTAACTAACCATACAATAAAGCAATGACATTTCTTCTTGATCAAAACTAACCTGGGGCTATGCAACAGTGGTGATATTTCCACAATTGCAATGCTACTGTGCAAGTAATACTAAACTCTTAATAATACTGCAGAGTTTAAATAAGAGATCAACCATTGCAGTATAGCAATAGAAGACATTTCATGGCTGTGCCATACCATACAACAAGAGCTATTACTTACTGCAAAATGCAATACCAGTTTTTTTACTACTACTACTACTACTACTACTACTACTACTACTACTACTACTACTACAGTATGCTAACAACAGTAATACAGTATGCTAACAGTAATACAGTATGCTAACAGTAATACAGTATGCAACAGTAATACAGTATGCAACAGTAATACAGTATGCTAACAACAGTAATACTCAAGTATAACTGTAGTGTACCATATGATATGATACCGTATTATATCATACCATACTCTGTCTGATACTATACAGTATGATAAATATACCGTACAACAGTGCGTCTTTCTTTCCTGTTATCTCTGAAGCTGATACCCACTCGCAAACAATACATATAACTGACTCCATTGCTCCCCAACTTCCACCTACATCCGACCCGACCCCTCTTTCCGAAACTAAATAATAAAAGTAATACAATAAAATATATATAAATATAATCGTAGATAAACAAATCTAAACAAAAATTAAAGGATGGAAATGGAAAGGAAAGAAATAGAAAA
>JACXVO010017053.1:2776297-2789922 GCA_015501135.1 Hapalochlaena maculosa
AATCCACTCACAAGGCTTTGGTTGGCCTGAGGCTATAGTAGAAGATACTTCCACAGTTAGCAAGCATCATTATTGTTGCATTTGTAGTAATTTTCACGGAAAAGTCGTTGATGGGCAGGTTGTATCTTTGCACTGATTTCCATCAAACAAAGTCACTCAACAGGCATAGTTTCATCAAATTAGATTCATCAGCTCTCACTTTCAACTCCATCTGAAGAATGACAGATTGTCTTCTGCACATTTCCATAAAACACTTATGTAGCTGGTAGGATTCCTTCAAAATTCACTAAGCAAGCAACAATGATCTGGAAGGTATGTTGTGCCTTGTCAAAAATACAATCACCCTTAATGCATGATGAAGATGACTAAGTATGTGTATATGGTCACAATTTGTGAGCAAAACTGTTGTTTCTTGCCTAGAGTAAATCATCTCAGGGAAAACAAGAAGGAAATGAACAAACATTTATTTTTGTATACTTCATGCTAAAAATAATGAAATCTTGGACCATTTTATAGTTCATAGCTTGGGTAACTTTTTCACCAAGCAAAATCGTAAAACATGTTACCTGCCTTTCTTTTTCGGAGGTATTCTTTAAGATTATGCACATTTAAATTATCCGGGCCCTTTGACCATTATTGTTTACAATGAGATTACTCTCTAGTAATGTGGAAATTTAAAGGGAGACAATTTATCAAAGGGAGTCAACCACCTATATTGAACAAGGCTATGTTTCAGCCTTTAGGCTTTTTTCTACCCATGAGCTCAAATTGATTCATTCTTAGTCGAAAGACACCTGTTGTTTGTATTCTCCTTTTGCGTCTTTATGTATACCATGTTTTTTTATTTCCTGCTAAGTGGTTTAATGCTGTTAGCTTTGGTTTCTTTGGGAGCAACCAGATTGAACTGTCTCGAGTATAACTGCCAGAAACAATCATGATTTCTGGCACTTAACTGAAGAAGGAAGGCTTTGAATGATTGTTTTTAGTTGCCTGTCCTCCTTACTTGTGTCACTTTTTATCTTATATGATCTATCTGTCCATGTATTTTGTTGTCTTCTGTTACATTTTTGTCCCATTTTTAATTTTATTTATATAGCGGCATACATACACCCTGTCTCACATGGTGTGTGTGGTGTGTGTGTGTGTGTAGGAGTGGCTACGTGATAAGAAGCTTACTTCTCAACTACAAGGTTCTGGGTTGAGTCTCACTGCATGGCATTTTATGCAAGTGTCTTCTACTATAGCCTTGAACTGACCAAAGTTTTCTGAGTGTATTTCATAGACAGAAACTGAAAGAAACCTGTTGTGTGTATATATATATATAATCAGTCTGTTGATAGAGAAAAAGAAAAAGAACTTAGGGAAACATTATCAGGATTAATAGAAGAAATTTAATAGTAGGGTCTACATGCATGAAGACCATGTATACGTTGCCTTACTAATAAATTTATTCTATTAATGCTGATAATGTTTCCCTAAGTTTTTGTTTTCTCTCTATCAACTAATTGATCATATTTTACCTCTATCCATCATTACGTTTTGGATATACCATTAATCTTTATAACTCCAAGTTATAAAGACTTGCTAGTCATTTTCCTCGAATTTATCCCTAACTTATATATATATATATATATATATATATATATATATATATATATATATATATTAGTGAAGGCATGTGGCTCAGTGGTTAGAGCATCGAGCTTATGATCGTGAAGTTGTGAGTTCGATACTCGGACCAGGCTGCACGTTGTGTTCTTGAGCAAGATGCTTTATTTCACGTTGCTCCAGTTCACTCAGCTGTAGAAATGAGTTGCAACGTCACTGGTGCCAAGCTGTACTGGCCCCTATACCTTTCCCTTGGATAACATTGGTGGCGTTGAGTGAAGGTGTCTGTGGAGTGCTCAACTACTTGCATGCTAATTTCAGGAGCAGTTGTTCCGCTGATCATATCACCTGGGACCCTCATCGTCGAAAATCGACGGAGTGCTACTACATATATATATATATATATGTGTGTGTGTGTGTGTATTTGTATGACTGTTTGTTCCCTCACCATCACTTTCGCTTGACAACTGATGTTGGTGTGTCTATGTACCTGTAAGTTAGCAGTTCAGCAGAACAGACTGATAGAATAAGTATTGGGCTTACAAAGAAAAAAGTCCTGGAGATAGTTCATTCAACTAAATGCAGTGCTCCAGTATGGCTGCAGTCAAAAGACTGAAACAAGTAAAAGAATGTATGTATGTATGTATGTATTTGATTTGTGGTCACATGGATAGTTGCATGGCAAAGAGTTTGTTTTCCAAACACATGGTTCCAGATTAAGTTCCACTGCATAGTACTTTAGGCAAGTGTTTTGTATTATACATTTCAAAATATAACCTCATGTGGAATGTTGGCGAATATTTTACGCTGGTTTTCTTGGGCTTGAGCTGTTTCTGAAGAAGTGTTTTGCTCGAAATGTCGAACAATCTCTTTTTATTTCCTGGATTGTCTTGATAAAACTTTTTACTCCTATTACGTCCTACCTTGTTGTTTTCCTCTGTGTATTTATCGGCTATTTTGTATTATAGCCTGCCTTAGCGGTAGTGGCGTAAATAGGGGAGGGCAGGGTCTCTGAGCCTTGCCCCGGGCGCAGCCCGGAGGGGGGCGTAAAATCAGTCTAAAAATATTATTGCCTACTTATATAATGTAACTAGTTTGGCATCACCGGGAAATTGGGGGGGGGGCGCAAAATTTTGATTTTGCCCCGGGCGCAGCGAACCCCAGTTACGCCCCTGCTTAGCAGAGTTGAAGCATTGTAAGTTGATCTGGTTGACGGAAACTGAATGAAACCCATAATGTGTGTTTGTGTTTGTATCTGTTCATTAGTGTGTGTGTTTGTGTTCCACCACTTCTTGGCAATTGGTGTTCACATGTTTACATCCCTATAATTTAACAGTTTAGCAAACGAGAGCAATAGGAATAAATATCAGGCTTGAGAAAAAATACAAGTTGAAGCTGATTTATTTAACTAAAATTCTTGAAGATGATGCTCCACCGTGGTTTCAGTCTGATGACTGAAACAAAAAAAGATATTTTATGTACATACAGGCATAGGAGTGGCTCTGTGGTAAGTAGCTTGCTTACTAAACACATGGGTCTGGATTCAATCCCCCTGTGTGGCACCTTGGGCAAGTATCTTCTATTATGGCCTCAGGCCGACCAAAGCCTTGTGGATGGATTTGGTAGGTGGAAACTGGAAGAAGCCCGTTGTATGTATATATATATATATATATTTTCTTTCTGTGTGTTTCTGTGTCCGTATTTGTCCCCCACCCACCATCGCTTGACAACCGATGCTGGCGTGTTTGCGTCCCTGTCACTTAACAGTTCAGTAAAAGGTGATCGACTGAATGCGGTGCTCCCGCATGGCTGCAGTCAAATGACTGAAACGAATAAAAGAATACAAAAATACACATACAAATATCTTTTTTATTCCAAATGGTCACTCAACTATCTTGATTATATTTTCTACAGGAGTCAGATGAAAAGAATAGTCTACGAAGGCAAGATGTTTATTGTACACGTCAACACTGCTGAGGTAAGATGATGCCATCATTTTGATAAACATTTCTTTAATTAATTCAAAACTACAATCTTGTTTGAAACCAATGAGTCATTGGGTCATAATTTCCTTTACTTCTTTTTCTTTTGTTTCCCTTTTTATTTTTTTTACACTTATATTCTCTTCAAGTAAAAAATTATTTGAGAAATAACAATTATGTTGGGTTTATGACATACGTTCATAACTGCTTTGTTATTCATATGAGATTTCCTTTTGTTTTAAATCTTAAGTTTATGCTTGTTCTTCTGAAAAAAAACAAAAGAAAAAGAAACAGACCGAATCTTCAAAATAAAGGGACGTAACTGATTTGTTCTTCAGCAAGTCGTATTTTGATCAGCTCGCTGGAGAAGTATCGTTGAACAGTGCTAAGAATTACCTGCTATCTTGGAACCTTAAACTATTTTTCTTATTATGACACTGTTAAATATTTAAATGAAATTTACCATTTTTTAAGATGATTATTTGCTAAGATTATCTTAATTTCTTTGATCATCTTTATCCTAATTTTCTTATGTTTTTACATCTAGTATTCCATGCTAGCATCATTGGAATGATTTTTGTTTAACCAATTGTTTTTCCAGCTTTTATATTAAACATGGAACTCTAAGAAGCATTCTAAAACATGAGTTATATACTTTATGCAGGATAAGAAATCATTTATTATCTGTTGTGAACCTTTGACATTGTGGTCACTTAGGTAACACTTTAAAAAACAGCTATCATGAATGACCACATCAACATAAAGGCATTTTCTGACATTGTTTATAAATATACAAGACTCAATATTTGGCAAATATAAGTTAATCCAGAGCCAACTCAATAGTCTTGTGGACCTGACTTTTTCTCTCCTTTTTTGTAAACCACAACATGCATAGATTAGCATTACACACTTAAACCTCTGAAGCACACTGAGCAACTACCTGGCACATCCATACTTTAAGATGGCTCAGAGTTGAATGGAATAACATATGGGAAATTTATCGTGGTTTGCTACCTCAACAGTTCCCTTATGGGATCTTGTGGCTAAAGCTATCATCAAAAAGAACCACATCTGGTTTTGGCCCCTACTCCTCTACCATTTTCAACATAGTATCCCCCACCACATCCTTCAGAGGTGTCTTCAGCTCTAGTGCTGAGTGTATTTTTTCTTCATCATTCTTTCTTCTGTTTCCTGGTCTCTTCAATCTAGCATTATCATTTTTCTTATTATTATTGAGAAACTTCATCTAATCCATCATGTCATTCTAATACTAAATCAGAAGCTTATATAATAGATACAACATCTACTGTTTGTTTTTCAGTTCTTCTGCTGCGTAAAATACTTAGCTATGTACTAAATTCTTGTGATGTTTCATACAGACTCTACATGCTTCAGCTTAAATCACAACTATGCGTATTTATTGAGTTCTTTTATATAAGCTCAGTGTGTGTATACACATATACACACAGACACACTTTACTTGTGAAAGGCTTACATTGACTTCAATTTTTCGACTTGTTTGCCTTTATCAGGTGGTTTGATTCCTATATACTCAACTAAATTGGTAATTCTGTAACCCAAAATGTTGTAAAACTCATTGAATTTCTGCAAGTGAACTAAAAATATTGATAATTAGTCACCAGAAAGTTGTTCTTCATCAGTTCTTTCAACATCACACAACAAGCATGCTTTTTCTTTTTTATCTCCTTTCCATTGCCCCACTTCCATGATTTTTCTAGCATCCATTTTTTTTTTTTTTTTGCATATTCAAAAATTTTTTCTTTAATATTTTGAGATGAATTATTAGAAAGTGTATTTTTATTGCTGAATTTCCTATGTTAACCATTCAGCCAACAATAAAGGGAACACAACTCTTATTTTTATTTTAGTCAAGCCAATTGGATAACAGAAACAAAAAAAATCTAACAATGTAACAAGAATATGGAATCAACAGTACCTGATATACAAATATTGTTTTTGTTTACTCCTTGCTTTCTGCATATTTATTCTTTATCACATTCTCTTTTCTCATCTGATAGCTGTTTATTATAATTATTATTATTATTCATCATGCAAGATACTTACATTGTTTAAAATATTTTTACTAGACTACTTTGCATAAAGAACATCAAATGTTTAAAAATATAAAGAAGAATGGAGAAAAATTCCAAAGTGTTTTATCATATTCATAACAACCTTTTGCCTTTAATCTTTAACCCAAATGAAACCGTAATGCTTTTTTTTTTCCAGTTTATTAATTGTTATTTAATGTAATACCTTCTGATGTGTCATAACTTAATAGTCGTTCATGGAAACCAATTTAAGCTGTTTATATTTTTTGCTTTTTTTTTTTAAACCTACTCTACATTTTCAAAAAAATAAAATTTGATGAAAGGATATAAATATTGAAGAAACTGAATTATCTGTGAGTAATTCTCAGACATCATTATCATCAATTCTTCAACTTGACATTTCTTTTTGTTTTTATTTACAATTATTATTTTTTTTTCTCTTTGGCATGAATGTACGCGAAGTAAAATGGACTTGGCTTCTTACAGATATATTTATTGAGTTGAATTTCTCTTTCTCTCTCTATGCTTTCTCTTTCTCTCTTTTTGCTTTCTCTTTCTCTCTCTTTGTTTTCTCTCTCTATTTCGCAACCTTTCTCTCTCTCTCTCTTCACTAACCTCTCTCTCTCTCTTCACTTACCTCTCTCTCTCTCTCTTCACTAACCTCTCTCTCTTCACTAACCTCTCTCTCTCTCTTCACTAACCTCTCTCTCTCTTCACCAAACTCTCTCTCTCTCTTTTCTCCAACCTCTCTCTCTCCCCAACATCATTCTCTCTCTCTCTCTTTTCTCCAACCTCTTTCTCTCTCTCTCTCTCTCTCTTTTCCCCAACCTCTTTCTCTCTCTCTCTCTCTTTCTATTCCCCAACTTCTTTTGTTCTCACTGTCCCCCCACTTCCCCCCATTTTTTCTTTCCTTCTCTCTCTCCTCTATGTTTCTGCCTATTTCATTCTTTTCTCTATCTTGATTTCTCTCTCTTTTCTTTCTCTCCTGTACCTTTCTTTTTCCACCTATTTTTTCTTCTCCACGTTTTTTTTTTATTGACACCAATTGAATGAAAATTTGGTGCACTCTGACTACAGGAGGACGCTGTGACAGTAGAAGTAGATTGTATGTAGCACTGGAAGGGCTTATGTTAGAGATCAAAAGTGTTAGGCTTCCACTGATGAATCTATTGCAAAACTGAATGTAATGATGAAATGCCTTGCTATAGATCAGTCCAGTCAAAGACACAATGAAACAGGGAGACAACAGATGATAAAATTAGGATGAAGATGATTGGGTCAGTTGGCTATTATTATTGTTTCCCTTCAGCTAAGACTCAAAATTGATCTCCACATATCCATGACTGTCAATATAATCAGGGATTATATTTTCTTCTGTATTCAAGTTACTTTAAATTTTGACCTCTCCAAATATAAAACCATTATTATCAGAGGCAGCTTTTCTATAGATTGTGTTGTTGGTGCTAGCACTCATTGCACTTGGAGTGTCATCATGGTGGATTGGATGAGAGCTGGTCCTTGGACTACACCCCCCTCCCAGCATGAGGAAGAGTACCGCCTTTGTAGCGAGGTGAGAGAGCTTTGTGCAGTACCCTGCATCCCTACCCAGAGGATGCGGGATGCGAATTTTTTAAGTGAGGCATGCAAGAGGCTGGTCTTGCAACTCAAGTTTTTCTGGTGTCCCCTCTGTGTTCTGCCCTGGCAAGTAAAGAAACCCCTTATTCTAAACCAGGTGTTGAAACCATCCTTGAGGAGTGAGCTGAATGAGGTATTGCTCATCATCAGGTAGGCTGCATTACTAAAAATTTTCTGGTAATTTTTCATTAGGCATTTCATTCAGAAAGTCGTGAGAACTGCCCTATACTGTGTTGATTAGAGCTTTGCTTTTGAGCAAGGTTTGGACATGTTTGGGCTCATTCTCAAGGGTCTCACTGGTTTGCATTTACACATCTTATTTTATTATCCAAAACCTTTACCAGGATTTGATTGGTTGCTTGGTTTGGTGTTTTCAATTATATAAATTATCACACATATTAGGATACATATTCAAGGTAAAATAATAATATTGCTTTGAGTTTGTTTGAGAAGGAAAACAAGAGCATCTGTGTTCTTCTAAATTTTGGGTTAGAAGAAATCATCATCATTATTTAGCATCTGTTATCCATGCAGGCTTGGGTTAAATTTATTTTAGATTGGGGCTGGTAGGCTGGTTGGCAACACTGAACTCCTGTTTGGTTTGGCTTGGTTCTTCCTAATGCCCTTCCTAATGCCAAACACTCCGAGAGTGGGGGTGTTTTTACATACCACCTACATGTGTGTCATTTGCATAATACAGAGGTTTTGGTGATTTTATGTGCCACCAACATGGATGCCACTGGCGTGGTTCCAATGACTGCCCTGACCATGTTTGTTGATTTTATGTACCACCCACACAGGTACCGCGCAAGTAGCACCAACAACTGCCTCAACTGTGTTTGGTGATTTTATGCGCCATCTCCATGTCACAAGGACTACCTCGACCACAATTCCAACCACTCGGGAATATTCCAGCATTATACCAAGGGTACCAGCTCAAAGATGTGTCTTAATGAGTGCTTCATCTGCCTACAGCAGCAGATATTTGTACATCAGGCTTGGTGGGTCCTCTCAAATATAGCAATGTGTCAGAGGTCTCAGTCACTGGTCATTTCCTGTGTGAGGCCCAATGCCCGGAGGTTGAGCCTCAACACTTCGGAACACATCTTCTTGGACCTGCCTCTACCTCGAATCCCCTCCACAGTTAGAGACTGGCACTTCTTTACACAGCTATTCTCATTCATATATATGACATGGCCATACCAGCACAGTTATCTTTCTTGCATTGCACA
Source organism: Hapalochlaena maculosa (assembly GCA_015501135.1). Lineage (NCBI taxonomy): Eukaryota > Metazoa > Mollusca > Cephalopoda > Octopoda > Octopodidae > Hapalochlaena > Hapalochlaena maculosa. The sequence goes on from JACXVO010017053.1 coordinate 2,784,827, forward strand.
CTACAACCAATGTCTCTTATGCATAGCTCTTCTCTGAATGAGCTAAGTGATTTTTAAGGTGATTAATGCTAATATTTCAGGTAAAATATGTGGGAAGGAAAGATAAGCTCCATTGGTACTGAATTATGAGAGAGAAAGTATTTAGAAAATAGTTTAATGTAAGATCTAGAATTGAAGATTGGTGTTTACAACATGCAGAAGAAGAGCTGGAGGAAAACCAGTAGGCTTTATACAGTTAGCAGTTGTGTAGAGGCATAGATCATTGAAGTGGTGATAAGGAAAACTGGATTAGATGAGATTAACTTAGACAGATGTGCATAAAGTAGTTTATTATTGAATAATTGGAAAGGAAAAATAAACAGAAAAATCTCTAACAGGCTGCTGGCTTTGTTTTCTACTTTTTTCTTATAACCTTTTTTCATTTTTTTTTATGGACAACATAGAATGTATGTATGCATGATGTATGCCTCATCCCATAACTGAGGGAAGCACTGAAGAGTAGGGACCTATTTGAATTGCTAATCTTACTTTCCATTGGTTTTATTTCTTAGTATAGTTAAAGATGCTTTGGTACCATCATCAGAATCTGATTTATATCTCTCTGTCTTGCCAAAATAATGCCATTTTTTTCCTCATTTTATAGAAACATTAAAGATAATATCTTGCTACTGCTACTGTTGCTATTAGCTTTTATATAATGCCGGTTAAGCTTTCAGTCCCTCAATAGTTTTTTTTTGTTTTTTTATTAAACATTGCATTATTTCTTATATATGACTTGTTTCTATTATTTTTATTATTATTATTATTGCTTAGCGTGATAAAAAGTCAAATATGTGACTCAGTTTCAATACCTTGACAAAACTGTTTTCACTAATGCCCCTGAGAAAGGTTTGTCTCATCCCCACAAATTCCAACCAAAATTCAAAGGTTTATTTCTAAGTGAAATCATTCATAATCCATAAATAAAACTATAAATTCTATAACATGAATATAATGATAAACATTATTTAAAATTTTCAAATACATGCCAAAATCAGGACCTGCTTGCACTTCATGTACAATATATAATATGAACCATTAACTTCACTGGTGGATGTTACTGAGCTAATAATGGTTTAGCTTCTGTTAGTGAGTTTGTAGCATGTGTTTGAAAATCGTTAGTACTACAGTAAACTCTATTCTGTCTGATTCCACAAAGACCAGAAGGTTATTATATTACTGAATTTTCTGGACATCTGCTCCTCATTTTTTTTAATTACCATAACAATACAAAACTCCTTAAAACTCTCCTGATATATTAGCATAATCATTAATATTCGGAATATATTAGAAATGAAAGAAATTTTAAAAAATAATAAAAAGAATAATTTATGTAAAGAACAAGTTTTAGCACAATTAAATACATGAACTGTAAATGTAGGAAAATAAAATATTGTACTTTGAAAAGCAAAAGGACCCTTTTAGGAACTGTCAGCAAAGTTTCTTTCCTTTAAAAACAATACAAATTCACTTAACTCTAATTTAAAAACACATTTTCCTATTATTGTTTTTCTTGGGTGCAAGTTGGTTTTGGTTAGTTATCCCAGATAAGAGAATGTTTACTCTATATTGGTAAGTCTGTAAGTATTGGATAGTCATCTGAGCATTGGGTAGGTTGTCTTGAAGTATTTATTCCAATTCATTGTATTCTGAAATCAACTTTGTTTTTCATCCTTTAAGTGTTGGTAAATAAGCTACCAAACTAGTACAAGGACTGATTTTTCTCCCTATTTCTTTGTGGTAATATGGGCTCCACTTGGCTGAAATAGCCAAAAAAGAAAGAAATAAGAATCACATTAAGTATGATAATATAACTTACAATACATAGAAGAAACAGCTTGAATCAAAACACAAAGCAGTTTAACTCTTTTCTTATGTTTCTATAGAAATTCATGGCCTCTATGTCAAACTTTGAAAGTAATGAAAATTTTAGGAAAGTAACTTTATCATTATTAAGCTTGTATTTTGATCATGAATTAAAATGTTTTGACTCGTGGTTCTTAATTTAAAACCAGAACAAAGGGTGGTTTTGATCATGTTGGTGTCAAAACGGTTGATGATTGCCTACTAAAGGAAGGTATCATTTGTAATTGCAATAAAGAAAATACCTTCTAGGATTTATATACCTGTATCATAAACATGTTCATTGTGGCAAATAAAATAAATCTATTATTATCATTGGCAGCAAGTTGGCAGAATCATTAGCACACCAGGCAAAATATTTAGCAGTATTTCCTCTGTCATTACATTCTGAGTTCAAATTCTGCTGAGATCGATTTTGCCATTCATCTTTTTAGGATTGGTGTAATAGGCTAGTCCCCTCCCTACAATGTTGAGGCTCTCTGTTTCCAGTAGAAAAGATTATTATTAAAATTAAGGTGGAGAGCTGGCAAAATCATAAGCACATTGGACAAAATACTTAGTGAGTATTTCTTCTGGCTCTTTATGTTCTGAGTTCAAATTCTACTGGAGTTGATTTTTGCCTTATATCCTTTTGCCATTGATAAAATTAGTTCCAATTCAGCATCGGGGTCAATGTAGTCAATTCTCCTTTCTTCTCAGAATTTCTTGTCTGATGCTGGATTGGCAGAGTTATTAGACTGTTAGGAAAAATACTTTGTGGCATTTGTTCCAGTTAGGAGTTCACTATAAAAGTGGCTTGCTGGCATATTGGACAAAATGCTTAGCAGCGTTTTGTCCGTCTTTATGTTCTGGGCTCAAATTCCACAACGGTCAACTTTGCCTTTCATTCTTTTGAGTATTGGAGGTCAATGAAATTAACTTCCCCCTCCCCTCAAAAACTGCTGATTCTCTGCCAAAATTTCAGACAATCATTACTATTATGTTGTGTGATGTTCCAAAGAAAGCAGAAGGAATTAAGCCTTTTTTTTAATATTTTTGATACCAACACACCTGAAACCACCCCTGGTTTACTGATACAAACTTCCTGTTTTAAAGTGATTTAAATTATGAGGGTAATAGATTGGTAGAATCACTAGAATATTGTAGTAATCTGAATTTGTTCTTTACAATATCAGTTAAAATCCTATTGCAGTCAACTTTGCCTTCATCTTTTGGAGATCAAAAACCAAAAAATAAACGTACCAATTCATTTGGTAGTGACTAGTAGAAGCATAATACTGGCAAAATGCCTTGTAATATTTGTTTCAACCTCTTTGTGTTCTTTGTTCAAATCATACCAAAGCCTACTTAGGTGGTTGATTTAATCTATTATCCCATTTAACATCATCACCGAGCATTTTTGATACTTTTCACAGACTTTGGTTTCTTGCAAGTATTTGAGACAAGTCTCCAGTTTGAGGATCTTCTTCTTTCTAACCCTTGGAGACTCTTTAAAGGGTTGCAAATAATGCCTTTTAACACTGAAGGATAAAGAAAAATACAAAGGTTGCCATTATATTAATTGGAGTTAAAGTCCATTAAACTACAATACACCTCTTGCAACTCATAACCATCTTTGCATTGTTTTGAAGAAAATTGCTTTTCAAGAATGACAATGCTTCTTTTTTGGCTAGCTTTTTGCTGTATTTCTTCATAAATCCCATGTTTAAATAATTACATACATATGTATATATAGTTTGCTCTTAAAAAAAAAAAGAAAAGAATATAAGAGAGCTAAGGAAAGGCTTTGCATTTAATTATTCATATATTTATTTATTATCTTTAATTTGAAACTCTGTAAAATTTTGCCTGAATGTGCTTCTGCTGTGTATATGTGTACATGCATGGATGAAAATTTACTGTTAGAATTCTTTATCACTGTGATCGTTTACACTTGCAGACTGTATGATGTCATTCTATTATCATTATTATCATCATCATCATCATCAATATTGTTGTAATTTTTTTCATATTGTTGTACATGAGCTGTTCCTAGTCCTACTCAGAGACCTCAAACAACAGCAAGCAACTTGTTTTATTCTGGTGTAATTTATGATTAGGAATGATATCGAGAAAGGAGATCAGAATTCAAGAATTAAGATTTTATTAAATTCGTATTTATTATTATTGTTTTTGTTTTATTACTATTATTATATTAATAATAATAATAATAATAATAATGACAAAATACTTAGCATTTCAGCCATGGTTACTTCCGAAGTTGAATTTCCATTGAAATCAACTTTGCTTTTCACCTTTTTGGGTCAGTAAAATAAGTACTGTTTGAACAATGAAGTTGATCTACTTGAGTTCCTTGCACCTCAAAACTGCTGGCCTGGTACCAAAATAAGAAAGGATTTCAAAACTTATTATTTGTAAATCTCTCAACAAGATATTCAACAACACTACTCTAGAGTAAAGATTACTTGCCAACATAATTTGGCAGTTCTGGTTTAGCATGAATATTGCTGTAATTTAGCCCCAGGAGACATCATTTCCAGTTGGCCATATGATGTCACCACCTGTGTTCTTATATCTTCAAAGAAGAGCATTTAACGTTCCCACCCAGATCAAAACAATGTCTATGTATTGCAATTTGTGGGTTATTTCCAGGTTATTATTCTGTGGAAATAACCTAGAAATCGCAATACACAGATATTGTTTTGAGCTGGGTGGGGATGCTGAATGCCCCTGTTTGAAAATATAAGGACACAAATTGTATCATATGGCCAATGGAAGACGATGTCTACTAGGGCTAAATTACAACTATATGTGTCCTAAACCAGGGGTGCCATGTTATATTGGCAATCAGTAGACACACTTTAGTGTAACTAGCAATATGGTTCAATCATTGTCAGTAATCTTATTCTTTTCTGCCAGCAAAATGAGGTTTATTATACCCTGTATCATGCTCATTAAAAGTGTAATAGTTAATTCATAGTTTTATTCATGAAGGTCGATATTATTTCTTATTGCAAACCTTAAACTAAGGTGGAATGTCTTGTTAGGCTGCACATTTTCTGAATTACCTATCCTGCTAGTCCTAAGTGACTGATGATTTATCTTCTGGAGATAAAATGAAATTAAATCATGGAGTTCCAGTGGCTTAACTCTTTCGTGACCTACCCACCTGAAACCGCCTCTGGCTCTATAGT
>JACXVO010017076.1:1203709-1217191 GCA_015501135.1 Hapalochlaena maculosa
ACTCCAATAGCATAATGGGTGCTTTATACATGTCACCTGTATTCGTGCCAGTTTATGTAACATCAGCATCAGTCATGGCTACTATTTTACTTAGCTTGACAGATCTTCTCAAGGACTACATATTGCCAAAGGTGCTGGCCACTTATCATTGCCTCCATGAGGCCCAACATTGTAAGGATTCTTTTTATGTACCACTGGCATGGATGTCAGTTGTGTGTAATGCTTATTTTTCTTGTAACATTGAGATTTCAATGATATGGTTGTTTATGTTCAAAGCTACATTGTAAGGTAGGTGTGAGACGCCAGATCTGGCCAGTTTAAACCTAAAGTAAGTAGAATATTTTGACCTGATCTGGTCAATTTGAATGCTTAAAGGGTTGAAGATTGTAAATTTATCTTGTTGATTGTTCACCAGTTACGGTTTTCACTTTTGTCCTAATTTCTTCCACACTCTCCCACTCAGCTATACTCTATTCTCTCTCTATTCATGTTGTACCTTATTCCCACCATCCTTTCCTCCTTTTCTGCTAGACTAGCTATGTTTCTCCTCTGCAGTTAAACACTTGTTCTTGTCTGTATGTCTGTCTTACTCTATGCCCACTACACCTTGCAACAGAGCCACCTCCCTCGGTTCTACACTTTATCCAAGGGTTTTTTTTTCATGCAAGTTACTTGGCTACCTCAGTAGTGTTGAGAAAATAACACCAGATACACTTAGAAAAGTGCTTGGTGTTAGTAAGGGCACCCAGCTGTAGAAAAGTTAATTGAAGCAGACACTGGAGACCAATGTAGCCCTCTGGCTAGCTGTGTCAGTTCCTGTCAAACCATACCACCCACGCCAGCATGGAAAACGGACATTAAATGATGATTGATATATATGACAATATTGCTTTGGATCAAACATTTTCTGGCCGCTTTTAAATAAAAATTAGGATTTGTTCACATTACCCACGTTTGTAACTAATGTAATTGTTGCTGTAAAACTAAGTGCATTTTGATTTCCAGACTGTCACAGATGAAAATTACGAACTGAGACGGTGCGTTGAAGAAGCTGCTATAATTGTGACCAGTGAGAAAGAACCCAAAACTTCTTGTACAGTCACTTTAACTTCACCAGTGATGAGGGAAACTAACTTATCTGAAGGAGGTAACCAAGATGTGCTACTAGTGACAAACTTCTCTAAACTTGTCTTCCGCTTCATAAGTGCCATCTGGATTATTTCTAAATTTTCTTTAAAATTTAGATACTTTTTCATCACACTGATTTTTTTTGATTTTTTTTTCCTTGAGATAATTCTATTAAAATTCTGCTTTCTAAATATAGGTCTTCATAATTCTACCAAATTGCTAATTGATTAGATTGTATAAATTTTTTTTTAATGTAGCTGAGATGACATTTTCTAGTTGAAGGTTTGATGCTACATTTTTAAAAGACTTAGGTTTTTTTTCTGATTTAAATATTCTAGAAAATTTTAATGCGGGTAGAAGAATAGTGAAATCTGAGTTGTTCTGTGTACTCAAAATAACTTTAGGTTGAATTAATCCCTAGATAAATTTGACTTTGTTGGTAACTGTAGATAGAGTTAGCAACTTGTACTAAATGTTATTCTGTGAACTCTAAAAGTTTTGCAGTTGGAAAATAGTGAAGTTAAATTTTAGAATTGTAATTGGTCTGATATATTTTTGTCTTAATTGTTTTCTAGATATTTTTTGTTAGCATTTGATGTATATGCCTTGTGATTGACTCTTTTCTTTTTGCAGGTAGGGGAAAACACTAATTTATTACAAATCTCTTCCCCCACAAATAAACATACACATACACGCACATGTATGTATGCACATAGACAGAACTAGGAGCTATATATCTTGATTAATACTTTTTTTTTTTTTTTTGCTTAGAATATTGAGATTGTATTCTCAATGGTTTTGATTTATATCCTTAGTGTTTTAGTCTATTTAATTCTCCACATTTAATGATAGGCCCTGAAACTACCCATAAATTGCAACCAAACAAGAGATGAATATTTCAGGAACATTCTCTTTTTATGTGTCTAGAAAAACAAAAGTAAATTTATTTTATAAATTTTATTTGTTGTGTTTATATTTTTAGAAATAGTATAATTAGCAAGAAAATTTTTTTTTTGTTTTTTTAATTACCTTTTATTTTTCAAAGCTTTTGAAATTATTACATGCAGCTACTGTCTAAAATATATATTTCTCAGGAAATTATTGCTAATGTAACACAAGCCAGCCCGAACCATTTTTCATTTGTATACAATGTACATTGTGGTATCAACAGATCCTTTACTGGGTCAACAGCTACAATCAAAGGCTTGAGAAGTAAAGTCAGACCTGAGAACATTGAGCTTTTTTCTTGAGAGGTTTGTCCATAAAAGACTGAAGTTATTTATTCATTAGATCTCAGTGGGCATGGAAGTTTTGTCAAACTGTTTGTGAAATTACACCAGAGAATAGACTGTTGTGTATGGAATTTTTTTTCTTTCCAATGGAGGCGAGCTTGAGTGTATTGAATCTGAATTGAAGTAATCTGTGGTAAATTGTTTTCCGATATATCTTCCAGTGCTGGTTGAGTGAAGGGTTAATCATGATGACTGCCTTCTGTAGTCTTTTTTTTAGCAAATCTACTTTAAAATTGGTGGACATTGTCTCTGACAGTATGGTAATGTATTTATGAATGGCAAGGGCACAATTTTGAAACCTAGCTATCATCATTGTACTCCTTGCCTTTGTTGTTTTAAATATGTCACACCTATTTCACAGTAACGTTAAGCATCTTTTTGCAGAATCATTTTAGAAGCTTAGCTTAGGTTAGAGTTAGGGGTTAATTTTAAACAACACATGTAAACTTTAAAAAATAAAAGGTTTTGCAGAAAGTTAACTTTTCATCAATCCTATAAAAGTTATTGGCTGATATTTACTTTTGTTTTTGTTTGATTTTTCTAAATTTTAACAATACATCTTTTTGAATGAATGTTCACATTAAAATCTACCTTTGTTTGCAATTTGTTGGTAAATGTGCCCTCATGTATCACTGAGAATACAATTTCAATGATGTTTTCTTTTTTTAGAAATTGTTTATGTATTTAAGATGCTTTTATCTAATCCCGTTTCGTGCCAAGCCTTTTACATGTCACCAAGTGGCGAAAGGATGAAGAGAATGGAAGGATTTTTGATCATGGCTTTATGGATCATGGCTTTATGGGTGACTGGATGATGGCATTCTTCTCTTTTATTCAGTTAATTTTTTTTTTAATTACATTTCCCTTTGTGATTATTCTACTCATTAATTTATTTATTTTAAAAAGCTGTTTCACTGAAAATTTTACATTTTCGCCAGCTACTCTTTCATTCTCCAAAACGATTTTATTTTTATCTCCTCAATTTTTCTGTTGCATTCCATTATCTTTCCTTTGCTTCAGCTCCCAATTTAACAAGTTCTATTGCTTCCAATTACTTTATTTGCTGTAAACTACAGAAATTTTCTCTCAATCTCTCTTCTTTCCAACATATTTTTTTTAATTTAAATTTCCATATTTTTTTTTATTTCCCTTTCAAAAATTTTTTTCTTCTTTAATGTCATTGGCCCATGTAGCAAATATTTTTTGTTGATAAACATCAGTCCACCTCCCCACCCCCAACCTTTTTCCAAATCTAATTTGCATGTTGTTGAATCCATTATTTGTGGTGCAGTTGCCAATATGGCATCATTCCATCTCCATAAGCCATGTGACAGGTTTAAATCCTGAGAGTCTATGGTCAAACACCCATTCCAACATCACTGACATCTGCATCATCATTGTTTATAGAGACTGTAAGCGTGAAAGACCCACCGGATGTTCTGGACAGGCAGAAATGTCTAGATGCTCTAGCCGCACTGCGACATGCTAAGTGGTTCCAGGTTCGATTCCCATTTTTTCTACTTTGCAGCCTTATGGTAGTTGTTCATTGCTGAACCCAATTGTTATTTTTGTTTGATTTTCATAATTAGTTTGTGTGCAACCAAATGATCAATCTTTTGAAATGACATTTTTTAATATCACAATAGTTAGAATTTGCTATGTTCATCTTAGCATGCATGTTGTCTGACAGCTGATGTGTTGGTAGGTCAGTCCAAATTTAGACAGTTTTTAATTGCAGGATGGTATTATTATTTTGCTCAGTGAGGCTAAAGAGGTAAGGTGGGTATGGGGTTTCAAATAGTGGAACATCCAAGGTAGTAGGTTTTAATAAGTATGGATTGTTAAATAAACCAGCTCTTATTGTATTTTATTCAATCATTGAATGAATTGTTTTCTTTGTAATTGAGTAGCTGTTATCTAGAAGTAAACAACATTGTTTTAACCTTAAAAAAATGTATTGCAACGATTTCTTGGAAGTGTTTTTAATTTTTTTTTTTATGAGACAAACTACAACGTACATACGTGTACGCATACACACACACACACACGTGTGTATTGCTGTTGTCAATAACCCAACAGAGATATGAACAAGCTTTTGAAAAATTCATTTCCCAAATTCTCCCTATTGCTTTTAATTGCCTGCTCATATTGATGCTTTTCCCCCCATCTACAGTTATTAGATATAATTCTGACACAGGGCCACCAATTTTCAAGGGAGGGAGTTGGTCAACTTCAGCTACCTTAGAACTCAGATGGTACTTCATTCTATTGATCTCAGAGAGACAAAGGACTTAGTCGACCATCACAAGATTTGAACTCAAAATGTAAAGCACTGGAAAAAATAATGCAAAACGTCCCAAATCCATTGGCTGAAATTTGAAGGAAAGGGTTGAATCGGGAAGTAAGAGTGAGAGAAATTTATGGTGAATTAACAAAATTAGTATTTTATCTATCCTGAAAGGATGAAAGGTCGAGTTATTTTAGGTGTATGGTTTGAGCCTAAATGTCCAAAACAAATACTGCAATGTGTTTTGTCTGATAGTCTAACAACCTTGCCAGTACACCACCTTACAACAACAATTAGTAATATTATTAACCGAAAGTGGCAACATACATTGAAACTGAAATCATTTCAGTTGAACCTCATGAAGTGAAAATTGAGTTGGCAAATGTGTATGGCAAAATGGAGTGTGGGGGACTAGATTGTCCATTGTGGTTGATAATAAAATGAAACTGTGTGTGTGTGTGTGTGTATACACACAACACACAGTCTCACTTTATTATTAACCACAGTGGTCAATCTAGTTTCTCAAGAAAAATTTAATGTTTTCTGTTTTCCATTCCTTCCATGAGATTGCCTTCAGTTTTTAGGTGAAGTGAAAGTTAGTACTTCATACTATTTGTTAACTGTTGGTTTATTTCCCTTCATCCCCACCACCACCACCGTGAAACTGAAGTACTTATTGTTTGCTGGTGCTACAGTCTTCAGTTTCAAGTATAGAATTAAGGTACATGCATACATGCTGATATACCTTTTAACTTCAGAATGCTTGTTTTTCTATTCCCAAATTATAAATATTTTTATATTAAATAGGTACAGGCATGCCTGTGTGACTAAGAAGTTTGCTTCGGAGCCACATGGTAATGAGTTAAGCCTTATTTTATAGGCACTATTTGGCTGGTGTCCTGTACTATGATTATGGGGCAACCAATAATAATTTGAGTGAAACCGATTCATGGAAATTGATGGAAGCCGGTTGTGTGTTTAGTTCACATCTGCTTTCTTGTATGTTCACAGATGGTAAAACCGAAGCCTCATTACTCATACAGACTGTTTGCATGTAGTTCAACCATGAAAGTACATCTAAGGCTTCTTGTAATGCTATCACAAGTTTCATTTAAATGGTGCTGTTTGTTCCCAGCATAACTATGCCTGGCCTGTTTGTTTGGCATGAAGGCTCTATCCCAATTTAGTTTTGTTTGAGCCAGAAATGTCAACATTAAAAATTATGATAGAATACTGTATTACATTATTTACAAATAATGTTTTAGGGAACTGGTAATACACTTTCCATTCTCTTTCTCTGCAATATCAAAAAAATCAATTTCAAAACTAAAGGTGCTTTCTCTACTTCTCTCTTTCTCATTGATAGGCTTGTGTGTAAAGTATTTGCAAGTTTTTATGAAAATGTTATCGAGTTTGAAATTGAAAGTTGCCTTACAATATTTTTCTTCCATGACCAGATCTTCACAGATTGACCAATGTACATGTACTAGTTACTGTCATTATGTTAAAATAATTGTTGGTTGGGTTGATGTTTATAAGAAGCGGGTTATTCAGATCCCAATTTTATGATGAAAATTCATCTTATGATAATGTGGTTGGGTGCTTCATACTAGTGCATTGGTACCCAACCAGTGGTCTGCAGGCCCCTGGTGTTCCCAAAGGTAATACTTGGGGTTTGTGAACATGTTAAGCTGACAGATCTTTCAATATTTGTGGGAAAACTCATTTAAATAAAAGGGGTACTTGGTAGTGAAAAGGAAGTCATCATCTTTTAGCATGGGTTAGATGTTTTGACTGGGACTGGTGGGCCAGGTTTCCACACCGAGCTCCAATCTAGTTTGGCTTGGTGTTTATGGCTGGATGACCTTCCTAATGCCTATCACTCCAGGAGTGGGGGTGTTTTTACATGCCCCCTGCATGTGTGCCATTCGCGTAGCATGGGTTTGGTGATTTTATGTGCCACTGGCACCATCAATAAATTTTAGTCCCTAATATTTGTAGTCTCAATTTAAAAATATCAATTGGTGTTGAAAGAGTTAGCAAAGTGTTTTAGGTGTTACTTGAATCATATACTCCAGAGTTATTGAGAGATTATATATTTGAAAATACTTCTTGTCCATATTTAAGAAGCAACTTCAAAATGTTTACTATTTTCCTTGACAGTTGTTGATTGTTAGGTTTTCTTTTTGTTAGATATTCAATAGGATTGTCCAAATGGTGACATATTAACAGTATTGGTTGCTAACAATAGTTGTTAGTACCATAGTGTGCTACAAGATCATACTAACAATTCTAAATTGTAACTATTAAATAGATTAGAACAAAAGCATAACAACTATTTTTGCTGATGAAATGGGAAACTGAAGATGATTACAACTGCTTATCCAGACTAGTGAGGTTTTGATAGCAATCCAAAATTTTGCAGGTCAACTGCTCAGCATGATACAGTTTCTAACATGAACATTTTAACAGTTTTTCTTAGCAAGATCATCAGCTCGATGATGATACCAGATGAGCAGTCAAGTTTCATAGGGTAAGATAAAGCTTATCCTAAGTAAGATCTTCAGCTTGATGACAATACTAGACGAGCTTTAGCTTATCCTACAAAATTTTAATGCTCATCTAGTATCATTATCAAGCTGATGATCTTGCTTAGAAAAACTGTTAAGATGTTCACATTAGAAACTGTTTAACACTGAGTAGTTGACCTGCAAAGTTTTGGATTGTTATCAAAACATCACTAGTCTGGATAAGCAGTTGTAATCTTCTTCAGCTTCCCATTGTTTCCAATCTATTTAATAGTTACAGTTTAGAATTGTTAGCTTGTTCTCGTAGCACACTATGGTACTAAGGCCTCTCGTTTGTAAAAGCTTCTGATTTAAAATATTAACATTTTTGTTACCATATTTCTGTTCATATACACTGTTTCTATTAATAGTATAACAAACGAAACTGGATGATAGCTTAATACAAATTGCTATGAAATTTTGATGCAGAATTTATGTAAATTTTTATCATCGGATTGGGGTGTACTCAGTTGGGTGGGGTGCCAAAAGGGTTAAATGTTAATAGGCTATCTATTGTAGGTTATAGACTTCTAAGTATTGGGTAATCTGAATATTTTGCTTTCATAAATGTGCTGTTGCAGCTGTAAAATCTCTGCTGTCATTTTTGTGCATTTGTTGCATACTCTACGTAGCACCTATTAATGAAATTTGTACGTGTTCCTAGATGAAAACAATTTATCACTTTTGACATATCTGATTTTTTTTTTTAACGAATTTTCTAAAACATTTGGTCATGTGACAATATTTCTTATCATTTATTAATAATGTGGAAAGAGATGAAAAGATTGGCCTAGTGAAATGTAGGTTCTAGAATGGTGATGATTGGAGGGTAACTATCAGAGGCATATCTTCTATATTTGCTTAGTGAGCACTGCACATCCACCAAAGATGGTAAATCTTCCTTTATAATTTGTTTTCTAATCTAATGACATGCACATTCTCAGACAATGGTTGAGGCTGTTTCTTATGTATTGAAATTGCCTAATGACTGCATGCTTATAGCTGAATAGTAGGTTCAGCATGATGGCATACACATGATGGACTACTGCTGTCGCCACATGCCTCTGGAAAATACTTTAAAGTTAAATGAATATTTAGATATGAAACAGAATATTACTTTTCTTGGGCAATATGGTTTTATTTTTCTTTAAACTTTTGAAGTACCTGATGGATGTCAGTAAAGTTATATATATTTAGGATGTTCCAATTACTAGAATAGTTTACATATCTTTTTATGGTTGTACTTTCTCAGATCATATTTAATCAAAATTGTATTGTTTTATTTTGTTGTATTGAAGGGTATTTTTAAGGATAAAGAAACCTAGGATTTATTTTGATTTTTTTTGTTTTTTTTTTAATAAGATATTGGTAATTTATTTCTGAGCTCTGGCCCATCCCCATCAGCTGGTACAACAGTCTTCTTTGTCAGTAAAGGCTCTTCCCTTGCAGCATTTGTTTATCATATATCCACAGCCTAAGAAAAGATTGATCATTAATGAACATTAACAGGAATACATGAGGCTGGAAAGTGGGCAGCTAGGGGTGGAGGTTTTCCAGCAATCTTGCAGTCCAGTGGCAATATCGTCCAATTTGTAAATGTCATTGGGCTGCATGCTGGACAACTCCTAACTAGGGGGGATCTCTTAGGAACAAGTTACTATCATGTGCTTGATGTCAAAATCTTGGTGGCTTGACTTGAGTCATTGCTGCTACTAATATTCTTTACAGACTTATAAAGTGGATGGAATCCTTAACTTGTTCTACTTACTCTGTATTTGTCATGCAGACAACAGTAGATCATTTGTGAGAACATTCTTGGCTTAGAATAGCAAAAGTTAACAATTGTTATTGAAACTATATTAGTGTATAATTCTTTTCTATGTCTCTCTTTTTTTTCTTTTTTTTTTTAACCCATTCAAAATTTACTATTTCAATGTCTCCGATCTATGGGGTTGACATGGTTTATCTGCAGTATTTTCATCCTTTCTTTGATTTCTTTGATAGGATGACTTTCCTGTTAGATACTGACCAATATAGGGTATTGGTAGTAAGTAAAGGATTCCTTAATAAATCCCTTCTATCCTAGATTTATTCTTCCATATTAACATTTTTGACTGATGGCCACATGTAATGAATAACCTATTGATTACAAAACCAGTCCTTTTGACCTCAAATTCTCAATTTATAATCACAGTGTGCATGGTCTGTGCAGTTGTTTATATTTTTAAACACGTCCCTTTATAAAACTTAATTTTCTCTTATTTTTTTAAATTGGTATGGCGCTAAGGGAAATAATTATTGTTCCATATTAGTTGGTTTCAAAACTTCCCCTGAGCAATTAGCACTTTTCAACATTTTACTTTAAGAAGGAAAAATTCCATATATTCCATTTCATGGAAATGTCACTAGATAAAAAGAAAAAAACATTTTAAATTTCATGAAAATTATATTAAAATTGATAAATCTAAGCGCCTTCTCCATAGACAAATATAGCATTTAAATACTAAGTGCGTAGAAATTTATTTTAATTAAAAAAAAAACTGGTTCTGTAATCCTTGTATTCAGACTAACTCTTGATAAATGCTTTATTAGCACTGTGTGTTCATTGCTTTCCTTATTTAGGCTAGAGCCACTGGTCTGCAGTCATGTGTTGTGGTCATACGGATTTTAAGGGACCTCTGTCAACGGATCCCTACATGGACACCGCTAAATGAATGGGTAAGTTAGACCTTAAATTAGCCAGCGAGTTTTTTTTTTTTTTCTTCCCCTTTCTAGACTTTAAAATTCATTAGATTTTCATTTTTGGCTTATGCTTATATATCTGTACACCTTAATTTCAGGCTATGGAATTACTGGTTGAGAAATGTGTCAGTAGTGGTGGAACCAGTCTTAGCCCAGGTGATGCATTACGCAGAGTGTTTGAATGTATAGCATCGGGAATTCTACTACCAGGTTTGTATCCCTCTTTTGCACTCCCTTCAGATGTAACCTAGTTAGGCATAGACATTCAGTAGTTTAATTGCTGTATGTTACTTGATTGGAAGTAGTGCTAATAACATTGAGCACTTCTGGTTTTACCTCTTCCTTTTCCTAAATACTATATTGTTTTACTGCAGGTGGACCTGGTCTGTATGATCCCTGTGAAAAGGAAGCTACTGATGCTTCAGCTTCATTAACAACTCAAGAAAGAGAAAATATTACTGCTTCAGCTCAAGTAATTATTCTTTTTTTTTTTTTTCTTCCATTGTGAAATAATGACACAGATCTCAGTGCAATGCTTAGTATCTTTTGAAATTGCATTTTTGTGCTTGTATCAAACCATTTAGCTTCAATCTTGGGCTGAGGCCAGACTAATTGAAAAAGACTTGTCTCATTAATTCCTTAGAGAACTAACAGTTTACTATAGAGCAGCGGTTCTTAACCTTTTTCATTTGCCGACCCATTTTACGTATGGCACAAACACTCGGAACCCAACATGTGTTTGGGATATTTTATTAATTCAGCAGAAGAGAAATTACAAGTATATACTGTTACATAGATGGAGAATAGCGAATTGATTTGTAAATTTATTGTTTTCACCTCGTATAAATAAGTTTTTATTTTTGTTATTTCAAGAGTTTTTTATCTTCCCATTTTTCTCATTGGCCCTTGACGATCCCCCCAAAAAGTTGCCAGGCGACCCAGGGTTAAGAACTACTGCTATAGAGGAAGGCTTACTTTGGTAGAGTGATAATCTTATTACATGGAAAATATCTGAAATGTTACACAAAGAAAAACTATATACAAAGGACCTTGGAGTTAATTTAGCAAAAGTCAATGTTTTAATAAGTAGGAAAGAGGACAAATTGCAAGTTCCTTCAGGTAGATGGCTCTGCTCAATGTAGAAGCAAGGTGTGGGTAGAAATTCCATAAGATGTACCTGGTGCAAGCTAAGGACACATGAAGTGCAGCCGTATCAGGAAGGTCAACAGGGAGAATAGTCTTTGTGTGTAGCAAGTGCACAGGTGCAACATTACACAAAAAGAAATGCGCTGAAAATAGACCCCATCAAATGCCAAGTGGAATGGAAGTTGATAGCTTACATTTATCTGGGTATCCAAGTCAACAGTGCAGGTGGATGTTCTGAGATCATAGCTGCTAGGATAAGAATAATTTGAGTAAAGTTCAAAGAGCTCTTACCTTTGATGGTAACTAAAAGGCAGATTGTATGATGTCTGTGTGAACAACCATGCTACACCACAGTGAAACATGGGCTGTGACCACTGATGCCATGCGTAGGCTGGAAAGCAATGAAGCTAGTACAACAGTGTAAACATTTTAACTCATTGCACCCTACAGACACACATGCATTCCATGCATGAGATTACTTAGTGCGAGAGGCACACTGCTGTGTCTATTTTTACTTCTCACTGACAGCAGCAGACTCACATGTGCATCCTTTTGTTTCCTAGTACTAAGTGCCAGTGCTTAGGCTACTTACAGGCCATTAGGCATTGGTTAGCACTGTGGATGTAGGGTTTAATGAGTTAAGAGAAAGGTTGAGCACAAGAGGCATCAGATGTGTGCAAGAGAGAGATAACTGCCAGTATGGCCATGTGATGTATATGGATGACAGCTGTGTAAAGAAGTGCCAGTGTCTAACTTGTAGAAGAGGTAGACCCAGGAAGACCTTGGACAAAGTGGTAAAGCATGATTTTCAAACATTGAGGTGATGACAAGTGACAAAACCCTTTGGCAATGTGAGAAAACTCATCAATCCAAGTGAAATCCTAGTTGTGGCCAATGCCAGTCTCACACAACTGGCACCCATTGTACTCTTGGAATGGTTGGCAGTAAGAAGGGCATCCAGCCATAGAAACCATGCCAAATGGGACTCATTGCAGCGCTCTAGCTTGCCAGTTCTGGCCAGCATGAAAAGTAAACGCTAAATGCTGATAGACAATGCCACATTAGCTTTTACAATTACCTATCACATTGGCTAGATGCTTATTTTATATCCATTTTCCCATTCTAGCATGAGTTCAACTATCTTCTTGAGCTGTTGTTTTGAAGCCTGTTATTTATTTAGTTTTTATTTTACACAAAGCCAGTGAAGATTTTGTTGACTAAGAAATGGCAGCAATCACCACTTGTAGCTGGTTAGTCGTACGCACACACAAAATTAAAGCCTGATGCAGTCCTTTGACTCGTCTGATCCTGTTGAACCATCTAACAAATACCAGCAGTGAAGAGAAGTATCAAATGATGGTAGAGATAAAAACAGATTGGCAATTTGTCAATAGATCATTGGACTAGATGGCTTGCAGTGCCTGTTCTGGCTCTTTCTGTTTGTGTGTGTGTTTTCCTTTTTCTATAACTGTCAACCTGGCTGATATAAAAACTTGGCCTATTTCCTCCTGGGTCACAAGACCAAACATAGAGTAATTTTTACTATCCTTGTTTTCTGCTATATATTATAGTGTCGACTGGGTGCATTTTATGGTACCACAAACAATAGGTGTCATCCACACCTATTACTTCTGGATGCCATCATAAAATGCAACTGTTATTATTCAGTTACTGCTTCCAGACAGATTGCCTTTACGTTGACATAGTTGTAAAGGATCTTACACTGGCTCTTTCATTCCCCATAGGGAATGAAAGTTAGTCTCTTAGCTGTGAAATGGTCTTGTATAAGGCAATAAGGTTTAGTTGCCAAGGGAGCTTCCAATGTTAGCCTAAGATGGTTTGGAATAATATACAAATTCCTGAAATATTGCTGAAAACATTCATTTGAAATTAATTTACACTTATGTAACTTTTAACAACATTGAATTCTGTTTTCTTTCAGCATGCTCTGAGGCTTATTGCATTCCGACAAATCTATAAAGTATTAGGCATGGATCAGCTACCTGCTCCACGCTTCACTAGGCCTCGCTTTAATCCTCGTAAGCGCCGACGAACAAATAGTACTGGTGAAGGAGAAGGTAAGAATTAGTACACTGAATTTTGTTCTACCCATAGCATTTAAGATTTGTGTGTTTACATTATCTTGTCTCTTGTGCTTCTCTATGGCTGGGTAACCGCGTGCCCCCTCTACAGCAGCACACCTGTTTCTGTTCTCATTCTCCCTCTCTCTCTCTCTCTCTGGCTGGGTAACTGTGTACCTCCTTTATAGCAAGACACTTGTTTCACTCGTAAGGCAGCGAGCTGGCAGAAATGTTAGCAC